>PVIW01005210.1:0-111745 GCA_004026585.1 Noctilio leporinus | reverse complement strand
AGCACAGTGGATAAGGTGCCGGCCTGCGAACCCAAAGGTCGCAGGTTCGATTCCCCAGCCAGGGCACATAACCAGGTTGCAAACCAGGTCTCCAGTCAGGTCTGTGGCTGGAGGCAGGTGAAAAGCAACCATACATTGATGTATCTCTCCCTCTCTGCCTCTCTCCCTTCCCCCTCTTTCTAAAAATAATGAAATAAAAATCTTTAAAAAAAAAAGGAATCCTTCGCTGTTCTTTCATTCAAGCAACCAACCTATCAATATTTATTAACCAAGTAACTATTATTTTCCTAGCGCCATGATTGACTAGATGAGGCATATCAAGTACAAAACCACAAAAGGCTCAGAAGCCTATGCTCCCCCGATCAGCGGTGTACCCCAGGATGTTGTTCTCAAAACACAACTCAAATTTCATCTCCTCTGTAAAATTACCTACCCCTCCTGCACCTAACTGAATACCTTCTGTTTTCCAAGAACGGTGTTAGATGCTTTCTTTGCTGCAGTTCTGAAAGAAAGATGTTTACCATCCTCATTTCTTCCATGAGTAGACAGAAACTCACATTTTTAAAGGATTTGGATATAGGCACGCAGCTATTTCAGGGCAGAGCCAGAATTGGTGCCCAAGCTTGACTTCAAAGTTGATCAGTCCTCTGACTATTCCACCAGAAGTTCTATGAGAGCTAGTACTTTTTCTTTAAAATTCTGACATCTTACTTAGAGCTCATTTCAGTAGTTATCACCTAAGATGGCTTTTCACTATTTGAGCATAAGAATTACCACTCATCTTTGAGTCCCCAAAATTCAGCAAAGTAACTGCAAATACAGTTAATCCTCATTATTCACGCATTTCATGTTTGAGAATTTGCTAAAATTTGTTACCTTCAAATTGGGGATATTAGGGGCATAATGGACAAGAGCATGTTCAGAGTGTAAAAACTTTGAGTCACCCAACTTGCATAAGCTGAGGTCCAACAAGACAACACTCTGCTTTCAGCTTTCACACTATAAAGTGTCCTTTCAGTGGTCTAGTTAGTGCCATGTCTTTCACAACTCCATAATTTTCTGTGTGTGTGTGTGTGTGTGTGTGTGTGTGTTCGTGTGATTTCACCATTTAAAATGATTCCTAGCCCTGGCTGGTAGCACAGTGGTTGAGGTGCCGGCCTGCGAACCCAAACGTCGCAGGTTGGATTCCCCAGCCAGGGCACATAACCAGGTTGCAAACCAGGTCTCCAGTCAGGTCTGTGGCTGGAGGCAGGTGAAACACAACCATACATTGATGTCTCTCTCCCTCTCTGCCTCTCTCTCTTTCCCTCTTTCTAAAAATAATAATGAAATAAAATCTAAAAATAATAATAATAATAATAATTAATAAAATAAAATAAAATGACTCCTAAAAGCCTTGTCCTCTGTTGGTGGGATTGTACATTGGTGCAGGTATTGTGACAAACACTAGCGAGGTTCCTCAAGAAATAAAATCAAGTATAGAACTACCAAATGGTCCAGAAATTACTGTTCTGGGTGTTTATCTGAAAATTATGAAAACACTAATTCAAAAAGACATATATACCCCTATGTTTATTGCAGCATTAGCCAAGCTAGGAAACCAACTTAAGTCTCCAAAAATAGATGAATGGATAAAGAGTACATGGAGTATATATACCATGGATATTACTCAGCCATGAAAAAGAAGAAATATTGCCATTTCAGACAATATGAATGGACCTTGAGGGTATTTTGCTAAGTGTAATAACTCATATAAAAAAAAAAAAAGACAAAAGCCATAAAATTTCACTCATGTGTGGAATATAAAACAAAAAAGAAATGAACAAACCAAACAAAAACAAACTCATAAATACCAACAGATTGGTGGTTACAGAGGAGATGAATAGTGTGGTAGGAGAGCAAAATGGTTCAAGGGGGTCAAATGTGGGCCAGGTCCCCGGCTGGGGGCATGAGAGAGGCAACCAATCAATGTTTCTCTCACACATCAATGTTTCTCTCCATCTTTTTCCCTCCCTCCATCTCTTATCCACTGTGGTGGCACAGTGGATAAGGCACCGGCCTGCAAACCCAAAGTTTGCTGGTTCAATTCCCAGCCAGGGCACATAACCAGGTTGCAAGTCAGGTCTCCAGCCAGGTCCATAGCTACAGTTAGGTGAAAGCCAACCACACATTGATGTCTCTCTCCCTCTCCGCCTGTCTCCCTTCCCCTCTCTCTAAAAAATGATAAATAAAATCTTTTTTAAAAAAAGAAAGAAAATATGTGCATGAGTTATAGAACTGTTGGCCATGAGTTCAATATTACTAAATCAATGATATATATTAAATAAGGTATCCTTAAACAAAAACATAAAACAAGGTTATGTATTGATTGGTTTACAAAAATATTGTGACTACAGAGGGGTGGGAACCCAACCATGTATTTTCCCCTAGGAGCAAAGTTTCAGTATTGCTAATTCACTGTTCCCACTGACTTTGTAGAACATAAACTGTAAATAATAAGAATGGACCTAGCCAGTGGTAAATAAATGTATGATGAAAGCACGAAGAACAGAATACATCTAGTTGGAAAAATGACATTAACATATGAAAAGCTGCTTCATGAGCCCACATGAAGGCAAATATAACAAGTAGAATTTTATACTGATATAATAAAGAAGTACCAAATTATGTGAGCAGAAACAGACTATCATATAATAAGGAAAACATACAAAATGGAGGAATAACAAATGTACATTTTTTATTGAATGGGAAGGAAATGTTCTGTGATCATTTCTTTCCAAAAGAGTGATTATTTACTATGCAAATTAAAGCATATCTGGCTGCCCTGGATTTACTACTCCATAATTAATAATTTTTTTTCTTTGCATCTCATTGAGCACATTTAAAATCTGGATATTTTGACCCTGGCTGGTGACACAGTGGATAAGGCACTGGCCTGCAAACCCAAAGGTCGCTGGTTCGATTCCCAGCCAGGGCACTTAACCAGATTGCAAGCCAGGTCCATAGCTGGAAGCAGGTGAAAGGCAACCATACATGGATGTCTCTGTCCCTCTCTTCCTCTCTCCCTTCCCTAGTTAGGGTACATAACCATGTTGCAGGCCAGGTCTCCAGCCAGGTCTATAGCTGGAGGCAGGTGAAAGGCAACATTGAGACATTGATGTCTCTCTCCCTCTCCACCTCTCTCCCTTCCCCTCTCTCTGAAAATAATAAATAAAATCTTTTTAAATAAATAAATAAATAAATATCTGTATGTTTTACATTTGTGAAAATATAATAGTACCACACTTTTTAACCACAGGAGTTTTCAAGGGCTCATTACAACTCTTTTCCAAATTTGTATTATTAAACTTTTTCTTACTAAGATTTTATTATTTACTATTTTTTAGATAGAGGGGAAGGAAGAAAGGCAGAGAGGAAGAGAGACATCAATGTATGGTTGCCTTTCACCTGACTCCAGCTATAGACCTGGCTGGAGACCTGGCTTGCGACCTGGTTATGTGCCCTAGCTGGGAATCAAACCAGCGACCTTTGGGTTCGCAGGCCTTATCCACTGTGCCACCAGCCAGGGCCTTTTTCTTATTAAATAGTATAGCATTATAAGGTCCACTTTTAAATAAAAGCACATTGGATATTTGATCTCTTCATAAAGCCAAGAGGAAGAATTTGTTTCATCTTCTGACTTCATAAACCAGATTCTACACTGTTGCATGATGGGAGAGGGCCTGACCTGCCAGCTCCTTATCCATATGATTGTGGTAAAAGCAGACATAACATTATGGCTCAAACAGAGCAAAGATGAGCTTACAAAGTACATGGTTTAAATAATTCCCGAGCTTTAGGACACAGATCTCTTTTTTCAAGACACGAATCTCATGTAACCATAGTCATGATTGGTGGTAAGGAAATTTAAAAACAGAATCTCCCCTAAACCCTCCAGACTTAGTTATACCACAGCTAAATCAGGTGATTCCAACACATGATTCACATCCCGCAAAAAATGAAATGTTTACAAAACAAGGCTACCAAAGGACAAAGTAGCCTTTTCTCAAAATCCATCCAAATTTTAAGCCAATCTATGTTTTGTTTGACATAACTACTATGTTTCCTATTCTAAAATAAAAGGTTCATATAAACATACAGTTTTCACATGCAAGTATCAGTGTTCTGACATATATTAAATGCAACTGTACCTTGGTAGTTTAAGTCATGAATCAAATGTACTACTATAGTGATGTGTACATACACATAATTTTTTATTATGGAAATTTTCAATACAAAAATATTAGAAGAAATAGCATAACAAATTCCCATGTACTAGTCACCCACTTCAAAATTATTGGAGAAGTTAGAGATTATATTTTCAAATACAAAGAAAAGATTACACACCATCCTACCATGCCCTGCCTATACCTACAGTAAACAATAACACTACCAACACTGACTATTTTGCAGAACATGAGCTGTTTAATCTGAAACATATTTAATTTCAATCTGAAATGACCAGGGCTATTGTAGCTGTATAGAACAATTTTCATAACTCCCTTGTATCATGAAATGTATGCTGAAAATTCAGGTTGACTACTTAAAAATCCAATTTTCAGAAAATAAGTTTTATTTGCATGTTACGAAGTTATACATTTTCATTTTGTAAAATTAGCAAATATAATCACATAAATTTACATATGAATATTTTATGACATGAAATATTTGTTCATTTTTCTTTATTGTTATAATGGTACTTGGTTAAGTTGAATATTACTTTATTTTTAGGAGATACATAATGAAGTATTTGAGGGAGAAAATGCTATAATGACTACATTTTGCTTACAAATGATTCAGCAAAATGTGTGTGTGTGTGTGTGTGTGTGTGTGTAGATCATGAATTGGCAAGTTTTTCTGTAAAGGCCAGATAGTAAATATTAATATTTTAGGTTTTGCAGACCAAGAGACAAAAATCAAGAATATTTTGTAGAGAGTTGTATAATCAGTTGAAATGTTGTTGCTTAAAAAAATAAAAACTGGCCCTGGCTGGTAGCACAGTGAATAAGGTGCCAGCCTGCGAATCCAAAGGTCCCTGGTTCGTTTCCTAGCCAGGGCACATAACCAGGTTGCAAGCTAGGTCTTTAGCCAGGTCCGTGGCTGGGGGCAGGTGAAAAGTAACCACACATTAATGTTTCTCTCTCTCCCTTCCTCTCTCTGGAAATAACAAATAAAATCTTTTTTAAAAAATTAAAAACCCTTTTAACTGGGTCTATACAAAAACAGGTGATGGGTCAGATCTGGCCTTAACCGTAGTTAACCGACTCTCAGTGTAGATAGACAGATGGATAGATGAATAGGGAGGGAGGGAGGGAGGCAGATGATAGATAGATAGATAGATAGATAGAGATAGAGATAAATAGACCAAGTGAGCAAATATAGGAAAACATTAACAACTGTGGAATCTACGTACAGTACATGGAAATTCATTATATCAGTCTATCAAATTTTCTGTAGGATTGAAGATTTTCATAATAAAAAATTGGGGAAAATGAAATACATAAAAATAAAACAAAAATAAAAATCATCCATAATTACAACCATTGAAGATTATCAGCATTTGGCCCTAGCTGGTAGCACAGTGGATAAGATGCCAGCCTATGAACCCAAAGGTCCCTGGTTCAATTCCCCAGCCAGGGCTCATAACCAGGTTGCAAGCCAGGTCTCCAGCCAGGTCCCCAGCTGGAGGAAGATGAAAGGCAACCATACATTGATGTTTCTCTCCCTCTCTGCCCCTCTCCCTTCCTCTCTCTCTAGAAATAATAAATAAAATCTTTTAAAATAAAAAAATAATACACAATTTTAATAATTGAAAAAAGATTACCACCATTAATATCTTACTCCTTAAACAAGATGTTACCTAAATAAATAGCTTCTATTTTTAGTTCTTGGAGTATATGTTTTTTCCAACTATAATGAGAACCTACTTCATGTATAGTTTAATAGCTGCCATTTTCATTTAACATTCATTCAGAAGCATTTTCACATGTTATCATCATCCTAACGGACACTTAATATTTTATTGAACAAGCATTTTAAAATATCTCAACTATTTCACAATTATTAAACATTTAACTTGTTTGCAATTTTTCACCCATATAAATAAGAATTTCTTGCCCTGGCTGGTGGCACAGTGGATAAGGTGCCGGTCTGCGAACCCAAATGTCGCTGGTTCAATTCCCAAGCCAGGGCAACATAATCAGGTTGCAAGCCAGGTCTCCAGCCAGGTCTGCAGCTGGAGGCAGGTGAAAAGCAACCATACATTGATGTTTCTCTCCTTCTCTGTCTCTCTCCCGTCCCCTCTCTCTGAAAAATAATAAATAAAATCTTTAAAATATATATTTCTCTTCCTTTAAAAAAAAGAATTACTTAATATGATTTTAATCTACAAATGTATTTCCTCCTTAAGAAAAGACAGTTGGTGACAGTAAGTGTAAATAATGTGATTTTGTTTTGAGTATGTTGTTTTTTTCATTGGAGAAAGAGAATATGGTAAAAATCAATGGCTAATATTGCTAGAAAACATTTCATATTGTGAAAGTGCTTATAAATAAGTCATCTTGAGAGAATAAATTGGATAATATTAATAAGAAAATGAAGAAATTTTTTATTTTAGTAAAATATACGTAACATCAACTTTACCATTTTAATCATTTTTAAAAGATTTTATTCATTCTTTTTAGAGAGAGGGGAAGGGAAGGAGGAAGAAAGGGAAAGAAACATCAACATATGGTTGCCTTTCACCTGCCTCCAGCTGGGGACCTGGCTGGAGACCTGGCTTGCAACCTGGGTATGTGCCCTGACTGGGAATCAAACCAGTGATACTTAGGTTCACAGGTCAGTGGTCAACATTTTAATCATCTTTTTTTTAAGATTTTTTTTTTTAAGATTTTATTTCATTATTTCTAGAAAGAGGGGAAGGGAGAGAGGCAGTGAGGGAGAGAGACATCAATGTATGGTTGCCTTTCACCTGACTCCAGCCACAGATCTGACTGGAGACCTGGCTTGCAACCTTGTTATGTGCCCTGGCTGGGGAATCGAACCTGCGACCTTTGGGTTCACAGGCCAGCATTTTAATCATTTTTAAGTGTACATTCACAATGTACATTCACAATGTGGTATATCATCACTCCCTATTTCCAGAACTTTTTATCATCCAAAACAGAAACTCTGTATTTTTTTTTTTTTTTTTTACAATTTTATTTATTATTTCCAGAGAGAGAAGAAGGGAGATAGGCAGAGAGGGAGGGAAACATCAATGTATGGTTGCCTTTCACCTGCCTCCAGCCATGGATCTGGACGGACACCTGGTTTGCAACCCTGTTATGTGCCCTGGCTGGGAAATCAAACCAGTGACCTTTGGGTTTGGAGGCTGGTACCTTATCCACTCTGCTACCATCCAGGGCATGAAACTCTGTGTCTATTAAACAACAATTTCCCGTTATCCCCTTCCCAAGCCCCAGTTAATTTCCTTCTGTCTCTATGGATTTGCTTATTGTAGGTACCTTGTTGTAAGTGGAATCATATAGTATTTGCACTTTTGTATTTGGTTCATTTCACTTAGCATAATGCTTTTTAGGTTCATCCATATATCAGAATTTCATTACTTTTTAAGGCTCAATAATCTTTCATTGTATATATGTATATACCATATTTTATTTATCCATTTATCTGTTCATAAATATCTAAGCTGCTTCCACCTTTTATTGACTATGAATCATGCTGCTATGAACACTGGTGTAAAACTATCTGTTTTAGTCCCTGCTTTCAATTATTTGGGGTATGTACCTAGAAGTGGAATTAATGAATCATACAGTAAGTATATGTTTGTTTAACTTTTTGAGGAACCACCAAACTTTTTTGAACAACGATATTTGATACTAAATGTTGGGCATTAATGAACTTTTCTTCTCATTGTTCCTTTGTTGACCTGCTGGCCCACAAGGCCAGACCTGATCTGGTGCTGGTATCTGTCGCCCTCATCTTCTACCTGGTACCCATCCCTCACGGCCTCTAAGTCAGCTGGCTGCTTGCCAACCTCTGACTCCTCCAGCAAACTCCCTCTCCCCCACACAGAGGGTCTACACCCAACTTTTTCAAGTGTCTACTCCAGTGTCACCTCCTTAGAGAGGCCAGTCGACCCTGACAAACCTATCTTAAGTGACTATGCCCTGTCACTCTGTATCCTAACTCCCTACCTTTCTCTAACTGCTGTTCATCACTACTAACCTAGCATATGTTAATTTGCCTTCATCTGTTTCTCTAGTTGGAGGTACATTTCAAGAGGGCAGAGACATTGCAATGTACACTGCGTAACCCTTGTGCCATACACTTAGTAGCTACTCAATAAATAGTTGTTGAATGAATACAAGGCGGGAGCCCATGAATGAATATTTAAGATTTAGCTTTGATTTGTTGGAAAGATGTAGATCTCATCCAAGACTTCTTATACTCGTGTATTTGGTACATTTGCTGTAGTTTTAATCATGATGCACAGTAATTCCTCCTAAACATCTATAATACATAGTTAACCCACTCACTTTATGATTACTTTTTCCTATTTTCTCATTTTTATTTTGAAAGTTTTTAAAGCTATGGAAAAGTTAAAAGAGTAGAACAACACCATGATGTGCCTTCCACTCAGGTTTGCCAACTGCTAACAATTGAATACATTTGCCTTATCTCCCTCCTCCATATATTTATTATTTTTATTGTTATTTTAGAATCTTGGCATTACTCTTAAATTTCATACTAAGACATTTGGAAACTATTGAAGAGCTGACTCCCTCAGGGTTTCCAATCTTTATGTTAAATGTCCTCTGAGACCTAACTGATCTTGAGTGGCAGGAAAAAGACCAAAAAAAAAAGAACACTAGATATATAGATAAGTAGATATAGATCTACAGAGAGATATATAAACACCAGGAGTTATTTTTAAGGATAAGTTCAAATTAAAAGCTTCACCTTGCCAACTAAAAATCACATCATGAATCAGGAGTTAGATTTAATAGATCATAATGCTTTACTTGTTCTGTAATGGTACAACAAGGTAAGAGGGCAGGAGCTTCTGCCCCAAACACATTTTTTTTTGAAATGAGCATGTGACATGTTAGAGTGACAATACCATGCCTGTTTTGTAATTTAACTTTCCCTTTGTATAGATTTTGTTTTGACTTTATCCTCATCCAAGCCTTGAGGAAAATTCACCAAAACTGCTTCAGATGTTTTGTTTTGTTTTGTTTTGTTTTGTTTTTTACTCTACTGCCATCTAGTGTAGAGGAAAAAGAATTCTGGGCTCCTTAAAAAAAAAAAATAAAGAGAATGTGCTTTCTTTGCTTAGTTATGGGCATTCAAAGCCTGTTCTACCGCAGAATACAGAAAATTATACCTACTATAATCTTCTTGTTTTACTTTGGATGAAGTAAAATTTCTATGAAAAAAGATACTTCTGAAGTTAGACTGTATTTCACATTAGCCCGAAAACAGGCTAGCTGATGGCTTGCCTTTCCCACAGACTGTCTCGCAAGGGTTCTCCCATCTACTCCTTCACTCCAATCACATACTCAGGCCTTTGGCAGGACAGGTTGGAAAGAGGGAAGAGAAATGCAGGAAAGAAGGAAGAAGCCAAAGGAAAGAAAAAGAGAATGAAACAGGGATGTAGGTGGTAGGGGAAAAAGTAATAATAATAAAACTTAAAACATGGAATAGAGATACAAAAAAGAAAGTGGAGAAGGAAAAACAGCTCACTATTAAAATAAGATGCTCAAGAGCCTAGAAAGACAGAGAAATACCAGGGGAAATATCAAGGATCCAAGATAAAAAGAGAAGGGGAAAGAAATGGAGAAGGCAAAGGGTTGTGCTCGTCAGCTCGTCACTGACTTACCTGAGGAAGACCCACCATACCAGGCCCACACAGTTTAGGCAGTTTATCTCAACCCTCCCTGTCCCTACATCCCACCACACCCCACACACATTTCTGACCCCTACTCTACTCTGTTCTTTCCCTGGTGCTCACTGCCCCCTTTCCCACAGGGTAATTGACTTGCTATGCAAGAATGCATGCGGCAAGAGAACAGATGATTGTTTCTTTCCCCCTGTGCTGTTTACTGGAATATCACAAGTGAATAGAGCAATGCCTTGCACATATGTGACATACGCTTAATAGATATTTATTGCCTAATAAAGGAATGATGGGGGCCCCTCTACAAATGGACAAGATATATTGGCAATGTTTGTTTTGCTTTGTGACTATGATACCTTTTCTCCTAGGAAGAGCACATTTTCATTTGCAGGCTGCCACCTGGTTTTTAACATATAAGTTTCTGCTGTAGACTGTTGTGTCTCCCCAAAGTTCATCCATTGAAACCAAATGCTCAGTATACTATATGGTATTAGGTGGTGGGGCCTTTGGGAAATGCTTAGCTCATGAGGGTGGAGCCCTGAAAAATGAGATTAATGCCCTTCTAAGAGACACCCTGCCTATCCCTTGCCTTTTCCACAATATGAGGACAAAATGAAAAGTCATCAACCTGGCAGAGGGTCCTCACTCAACAACACTGGAACCCTCATCTCAGACTTGCAGCCTGAGAACTGTGAGAAATAAATATCTGTTCTTTATGAGCCACCCAGTCTATGGTATTTTGTTACAGCAGCACAAATAGCCTAAGACACTTCCCTCCTGAGGAGACAAGCTCTTTTTGGAAATCACTGGCTATGTTTCCACTTAAGTAAACATTGCTACTGAAAGTCAAATTCTGACAACAAAAGCAAACATATCGATAGGAATCATGTAGGTCTAGAATCAAATCACTCTTCAGAAAGCACAAACAAGAGAATACACAGAGCCTCACTTCAGGCTAAATCTTGGAAAGAAAGTTCTGGAGCAAAAAAAGCAAGTTATAAAAAGTTGTTTTCCTTTCCTTCTATTTAACATCTCTACTTAACAGTCACACCTGATGTCAGTCAAATGCAGAGCAGTCTATCAAGGAAGGGTCACTTCTGAGATGAGGCTGGGCCTCTGTTCCCTACACCTGCTCCTGGTGGCTAGTTCCAGGGGCTATAACATGACAGCTCAGCTATCACCCCACAAGGTCCTGGAACAGGTCAAAACAGAATCTTAAGATAACTTCAAGGCCATTCATACTGCAAGCTAAAACTCACTGCCTTTTCTGTTTTCCATCTCAAAGGATGTTCTACTCAGTCCTCAACATGACTCACCAGAGATCTTACAATGAACATCGATGAAAGTCTAAAATACTTTTTAACATGCAGGGCCAGCAAAGCAAAAATGCCCAAACTTTAACATGAACTCACCTCCATGGTTATATTCTCAAAGGGAGGATGAATTCCAAAGGTGAAATCCTTTGACCTTGGTCAATCAATGTCTGAAAACATTAGAGTGTAACATTTTCTCCCACTTGGATTTGTTGTATCATAGCATTCTTCTTCTCAAATACATAATTATGAAAGCAGAAAGTCAGAGGATTGTGAACCCAGTGGCACATACGGCACTTTTAGAACAAGCTAGAGGTTAGATGTATCATCAACATGGAAGCTTCCAATGACAGGAGCCTCAGAGAGGGGCCATTAATGGTGCCCAGTGACTAACAAAGCATTCCTGTGTTGCCTTGATTGCTATAACCCTTGCATCCCACCTAAGGAAAATAATTTCTCCAACATCTTCCACTCCCCAGCTCTGCTCAGGAAAATGCTAGGACTATCCATGCATTTTTAGGCCATTCCCAAAACTATTGGTGCAACAGAAACAGCTGCCATATTGAGGGTCTGGCTCAAGTTCCCATAGAAGATAATCAGTTAAATATGTACAGTGAAATGTTAGCCAGTTTGCCTTGGCTAGTGTGACTCAGTGGATTAAGCATGGGCCTGTGGACAGAAGGGTTGTCAGTTTGATTCCCAATCAGGGCACATGTGTGGGTTGCCAGCCAGGTCCCCAGTTGGGGGTGTGCAAGAGGCAACCAGTCCATGATTCTCTCCCACGTTTCTCTCCCTGTCTTTCTTCATTCCCTCCTCTTAAAAATAAATAAATAAAATTGTTTTTTTTTTTAATTACAACTAAAATATAAAACAACCATCACTCGAAATCATCAGAAATTGAGTTGAATGGAAGTCTGACAACTATAAAATTAAAGAAACCACATCCATCAATATGGGTATAGGGGCTGGTTCCACACTCATATGTGGTGGATAGAAATTCAGGGCGGGTATCTTAGGGGCATGGAATCCCAGCCCCACACCAGGCCCCCCCTACCCAGGGTTCCAATGTCAGGAAGATAAGTCCCCACAACTTCTAGCTGCAAAATCCAGTGGGGAGTCAGTAAGTGAAAGAAACTGCTCGAGTCCTAAACAGTTCATCTTAAAAAACCCGTACAAGGACTCACCTACTCAGACTCATTCCTTCTGAGCTCTAGCACTGGGGTAGAGCTGGGAAGGGACCAGTAATATATACAGAGAAAATGAAGTGTCTGGCATCGGGGCTAGCAGAGGCCATTGTCACTTTTCTGGGCCTGCCCCCATAGAGCCAGTGGAATGGTGTTGTATCTGAGATACCATCAACCTGGCTAACTCTGTTTGACCCACCTTGGAGATCCCCAGAGATTCCACCTTACCCAATTTATGGGCCCACCCAAATTTTTTTCCATATGAATGGCTGATCTTGACTCATTTTCATAGCTTCCTAAATGCTCTCAAATAAGCAACAGCTGCCTCAGTAAGCCCCAGGCCCAGCACTACCAGCAGCCAGTCTAGATTCACAGCTTGGCTTCACCTGGGAATCTCTAAGCCCAGCACAAGTAGCAGCATCTCAGATTGCTCTATAGCTCAGGCAGGGTGCTCCAGGCAAAACACAGGTGGGAGCTGACCTTGGCCTGCACCGCCCAGGAAACTCCAGAGCCAGCACACCCAGTGGACAGCTACAGATCATGTCCTAGCACCACTGCCCTGCCCCTGCATAGCTGATCCTCCACAGAAGGCAAAGGTCATTGGTCACAGCCAGTCCTGTAGCTGACTGCCTGGGTAAACCTCTCCCACTGATCCGCCAATAGCAACCAAGGCTCAACTACAAGAGGAGAGTGTACTTAGCCCACACAAAGGGTGCACCTTGAGTACCCAGCTTGGGTGATAGGGGAGGGCTGTGCCACTAGACCCTACAGGACCACACTACCAAGACATGGAGTCAAAGCAGCTCTACCCAATACACAGAAACAAACACAGGGAGGCTGCTAAATTGAGGAGGCAAAGAAATATGGCTTAAATGAAAAGACAGAACAGAATCCTGAGAAAAGCACTAAATGAAATGGAGATAGCAAACTATCAGATGCAGAATTCAAAATACTGATGACTTGGATGCAAAGAGAAATGATAGAGTATGGCCACAAAATAAAGGAAGTAATGAAGGTTATACAAAGTAATAAAAGAAAAATATATAGGGAACCAACAGCGATGGAAAGGAAAAGAATTCAACTCAACAATTTGAAACAAAAGGAAGAAATAAACATCCACCAGGAACAAAAAATGAAACATGAATGCAAAAAACTCATGATTAAGAACTTCTTAGACAACTTTAAACATACCAATATCTGAGTCATAGGGATGCCAAAAGGAGAAGAGGAAGAGCAAGAAATTGAAAACTTACATGAAAAATAATAAAAGAAAACTTATTATATTTGGCAAAGGAAATAGACATACAAGTCCAGGAAGCACAGAAAACCCCAAACATAATGGACCCAAAGAGGACCACACCAAAACATATTATAATTAAAATGCCAAAAGTTAAATATAAAGAGAGAATCTTAAAAGCGGCAAGAGGAAAGAAGAGCATTACCAACAAAGGAGTTCTCATAAGATTTCTCAAATGAAACTTTGCAAGTAAGGAGGGGCTGACAAGATGTATTCAAAGTGATGAATCTACAACCTAGATTACTCTATCCAGCAAAGCTATCATTTAGAATGGAAGGGTAGGCAAAGTGCTTCCCACACAAAGTAAATCTAAAGGAGTTCATCATCAACAAGCCCTTATTATATGAAATGTTAAAGGGGATTATTTAAGAAAAAGAAGATCAAAACTGTGAACATTAAAATTACAAAAAACTCACAATTATCAACAACTGAATCTAAAAATATAAAAACAAAAACAAACTAAGCAAACAACCAGAACAGGAACAGAATCATAGATATGGGGATCATTTGGAGGGTTATCAGCTGGAAGAGGGAACAGGGATAAAGGGAGAAATGGTGCAGGGATCAAGAAGCACAGGAACACAATAGATAGGGGGATGTTAGGAATAACAGAAAAGTGTGAAGCCAAAGAACTTGCATGCATGATCCATGGATATTAACAAGGAGGGTAAGGATTACTGAAGGAAATGGGGGTTCTGGGCAGAGGGGGAAAAGGAGATAGAAAGAAAAGGGAAGGAAAGGGGAAGAAAAGGAAAGAAGGGAGGGAAGGAGGGAGAGAGAAATGGGAAGGAAGGAAGGAAAGAGAAAGGCAAGGCAAGGCAAGGCAAGGAGTACCAGATTAATAAGAGAAAGAATAAATGCAGCAGCACATATCAGTAGAAGAAACCTAAATGAAGAGTAACTCAAAGCAGTGGCTTAGAACTTCAGCTTATATAGCATTTTCAACCAAAAACAAAGAATTTGTAGAGAAATGACAGGACAAAGGAAAGCTGTTTTAGGCTTCCAAGGATAGAAAATGGTGGGAAGGTCAACATATGCGAGGAAACTAATGAAGTAAGGTGTCTTTACAGATTCCTCTGATGTCTCTATGCTAATAAAAATGATCTCCAGGGGCCCTGGCTGGTAGCATAGTGGATAAGGCGCTGGCCTGCAAACCCAAAGGTCGCAGGTTCGATTCCCCAGCCAGGGCACATAACAAGGTTGCAAAACATGTCTCTAGTCAGGCCTGCGGCTGGAGGCAGGTGAAAAGCAACCATACATTGATGTCTCTCTCCCTCTCTGCCTCTCTCCCTTGCCCTCTTTCTAAAAATAATGAAATAAAATCTTAAAAAAAAAAAAAAAAAAAAGGTCTCCAGTAAAAGGAGAATTTATACTTTGCTTTTAGGCAATAAAAAGATAAAAAGAGGGGGAGCATTTCCTGCATTTTCTGCTTCTTAATTTTTTTCAGCTCAAAATAATTTTTCTGTGACAGACATTTTTGGATGATATAGTCATTTCCTTCACAAAAAAGGGGGCAGCAAAGAAAGGATTGAAGATAAGGGTTTCATGCTCACCAAATTGAATACATTTTGCTTTACATAAAACCCACTGCCATTTTTATTTTTCATTTTATCCAACTGATAAAAAATTTCCATTACCAATCCATGAACGTACATGTAAGGAATATTTTAGTAGTCCTCTGAAATCCTTTTTTGCTCTAAAATTTTGTGCTGCTAATACCACTGCGTCTGTTTCCATCACTCATCCCAGAATTCCAGGAATTGAAAATGTATCAGAAGACTGGAGTAAACACCAGGATTTGGTGCTACACAATATGCTTTGTACAGATAAAAACTTGACATATAAAAAATAGTAATAATAGCACTGACTGGTGTAGCTCAGTGGATTGAGCCCTAGTCTGCAAACCAAAGGGTCACTGGTTCAATTCCCAGTCAGGGCAGATGCCTGGATTGCGGGCCAGACCTCCAGTTGGGGACCTTGTTAGAGGCAACCACACATTAATGTTTCTCCCCTCTCTTCCCCCTCCCCGACCCCTCTCTCTAAAAATAAATTAAATTTTTAAATTAATAAATAATAATAAGGCTTTATATCCCGTACCCAGTGATCCAGGAACTCATCTTACCTAAAGCTTCGTCTATTTATCTGAATCTAGGGTTTGCCTGGACTGGGACATTCCTAGGCAAGTGGACAAAAATATACCAGAGTGACACAGCCCTGGGACACACTGCACCAAAAATGATATTGCAAGAGCTACCCAGTTCGTTTTTACTTCATAAGGCTGCCTGCAAATTCAGGTTGCTCTTTGTGTTAACATTTATTTACTGAAGTGAAATGATCATGTCTTCCTCATCTTTTTCACACCAGGGCTAGAACTCCAAGTTACATTAAACTGCCTTCACTTCATGTTGTTCTCCAGCTATCTAGGTGCATCAAAACTCATATATTCTCTGAGAATTATTAGTTCCTTCTCTGTACCATGTTCCCAAGCAGAGGGAGAGTGAGAATTCTGTGTCCCCAACCCTGCATGAAAACCCATTCTCTTTGCAAGCAGCTGGTGCATTTTTTAGCTGACACGTCCTAGATTATTATAAAAAGAGCAGCAGCATGAGAACAGCACCATGAGCACTGTGGATAAAGCGCCGCCCTGTAAATCCAAAGGTCGTTGGTTAGATTCCCAGCCAGGGCACAGAACCAGATTGCAAGCCAGGTCTCCAGCCAGGTCCGTGGTTGGAGGCAGGTGAAAGACAGCCATACATTGATGTTTCTCTCCCTCTCTGCCTCTCTCCCTTCCCCTCTCTCTGAAAATAATAAATAAAATTAAAAAAAAAAAAAAAAGAGCAGATATCTTAAAGACTCCCTTACAACTGCTCAGCTTAGAATTACAAATGCAGGGGTGGAGCATCTGTATTCTGAGTCACTCCATTTTTCTAGAAAAGAGGTCGTTAGTCCTCCTTCTACATAAAACCTTTCTGGCCTTTGAGCAGCCTCCAGAACTCCTTCACAGTGTGCTGCGTCTTGAGACTGAAGCTGACCCTCTTTCCACGCTCACACATATTTTGAAGTCATCTTAATTATTAACTGCCTGCAGCCAAGAGTTTTAAACTCCACATTTTGACTATTGGCTATTGCAAAAGCAATGTGCATGTGTGTGTGTGTGAGTGTGTGGAGGGTATGGGTGTGTGTGTGTGTGTGTGTGTGGCAGGGAGAAGGAAGTGAATAATCTTAAAAATCTCATAGCAGTTTCTGACCTTGTTTCTTTTATGCCCATAATAATACAAATTTAGAGATATTGCCTTTTGTGGGGAAAGATCCTAGGAAAAAGTGTATAGGGAAGCAGATATTTTTCTAGAAAACTATAAAAACAGTTATTCCTAGTTGATTCCAATCAAAGCAGGTTGAAGCTTTTTGATTAATGAGTAACAAAAAGATGCTGACAAAAGAAAAGTAGGACACTGATGAGTGAAATCAAGAGCTTGCAGCAGTTAAGGTGGAGCCAAGTTCACCAATGTGTTTTTAGGAGTTACTGTTTCTTCTTGTGCAACTCCTATGGAGAAATTTCGTTGTTTATGCAGAGATGTGTAAACATATCCGCTGACTTAACAAAACACGGGTTTTCATTCCACTCCCTTCCCGCCCAGCCGGCCATAGTAAATAATCAGACATGTAGTCCCAGAGGCTTTGCTGTTGAGTCAGAGATTCAATTCTGCTATTCACAGCCGTGTGTCTTAGGACAAGCCTCCTATCCCTAAGTCCTAGTTTTTGCACCTATAAGATAGGAATAATAATCTGCTAACCTGTGCAAGGGCAGTTGTAAGTAATAATGAAATAAGGTAGGTAACCAGCCTAGTACAGCTCCTCACACACAGAAAGTGCTCTGTGACTGTTGTTATAGAGCCAGATGGCAATTTATTGTTGTTGATTGACCTGAATAAAAACTCACACTTACAAACACCTGGTACAGAATAAAATTAAAGCGTTCAGGGTTTGGGCACTAAAACCTCAAACTCTCAAGTGATGACATCCGGTAAAATTCTTATACAAAATAGCTTTGGGTAAAGGAATGCAATGAAACCTTAAAAAGTGAGGGTGGCAGAAATACACTTTGAAAACTTAGACACATTCAAGTGTTTGTAAAATGAGGATGGTATATGTCAGAGCCCACCTGGGAAAACATCGAAACTCGAAACTCGCGTGGGCCAGGCTAAACCTGTAAGTCCCAACCAGAAGACCGGGAATGCAGGGTACATACATATTTCCGTGTTAAAACCAGTGGCCCTGGGGGAGGGGGACTAGGCCATGGGCAAATGCGTTAGTTACTAGGAAGCCTGGCCTGTTCTCTCACCTCCCCTGATCCTTTGTTGTATCAACTGCAGAAGGTTTAAAAATTTGAATGCTCATCTTGACCTGAGTGAGATGCCCCTGCCCCCTCACTTGTTTTTCCACTCCCTATAATTAGCATTGATTAGCATTGATTGACAAGCTACATGCCTTCAAGTTTACTCCTTTCAATAAAAGATCTTTGGAAACAAAGAACTGGGCCTTTGGCCTCAAGCCACTGGCCAGATCTTCTTCCCCTTACACAAAGCTGTTTGGGACAGTGTTATTTCCTCTGCGGCACTGGGGGATTTTGTGGTGGGTCAGGGTTCCCCCCAAAAAAATAGTATGATGAAATTTTTTAAGAAATGAAATTATTACTTATGAAAAATAAAATTATTAAGAGCAAGCAAATTAAATAAGTGTAAGTAGGCCCTGGCTGGTGTGACTCAGTGGATTGAGCACCTGCCTACAAACTGAAAGGTCACTGGTTTGATTCTCAGTCAGGGCATATGCCTGGGTTGAGGGCCAGGTTCCCAATAGAGGGTGTGTGATTGGCAGCTGATCACGCTGTATCTTTTGCAAATTGATTTTCTCTTCCTTTCTCCCTCCTTTCTGCTTTCTCTAAAGGTAAATTAAAATATTTTTTTAAATACATAAGTAGAATAAAAGTTTTTACATGAACTTTTCAAATAAGTTTCCCAACTGTTTTTGATAACGCAAAACCTTAATATTTTCCTAAGTTAAACGATGGAAATTTACTAAATACCTATCACATTTACAAATAAGAGAAATGTTGAAACATTAATTATTAAACATAAGTTTATCTACTTTGGCTTCGTATTGCAGAAAAACTAAAGATAAATTTGGGCCTATTAGTAAAAATGTTTTGTGCCACACTGAGAAGTTTACTTTGGGAAAGCATGTTTCCAAAAATTATTTTTAAAATATTTATAAATTTGCCAAGCCACAGAATGCTAATATACAAGATAGTTCACAAATTTTACTTCTTAGTTTTTACTGGAAATTAATGTTTTTAAGGGTTAAAAATTCTAATATATGTAATTGAAGCTATTCAAAATAATGAAAGGGGTGGCTGTCCATAATAAAAGTTATGAGGAATGAAGATGCATTTTTATGAAGGGAGATGAGAATCAATTTTGTCTAAGTTAGAACTGCTGGTTATGAAGGGCCAACTAAATGTATACAAAAGATTGATGAGAGAGAGAACGTGAGAATTTTACTTGTGTAAGCTGGTTAAAAATTAAATCATTATTAAAATGGTTATAAAAATCTGAGCTTTAATATAAATGTGAATTTACATAAAACCAAAGCAATTTTCTTTCATCCGTCAAAAGGAAAAGGTTTTCTTGGATTGTTGCCCTGTCCCTGGTAAGTGAGTGTAAAAGGTTTTTTTCCTTTCATGTAATGTTCTGTGAACATCTTTGTCAAGAACTGAATTGTTTGAGAACCAAGACATTTGAAGTTGTTCACAGAAAAAAAAAGTCTCAATTGTCTAACAAAACATCAGTTTTTGATTCTCTCTACCCAACAACCATTTCATGCAGATACCTGTATGATCAGTCACGTGTCTCTCAGGTGACAACAGATCGATTCTAAAGCAGTTTTCAGGAACAAATTTAGTTCCAGAACTGAGGTTTCACAGTACTTAGAAATCAAGTTGCTAGGAGTTGGGGAAAGATTTAAAATTCAGTGAGAGAAACTGAGCCTAAATTAGGGTAATGTCAACTTAGGGAGAAAATATAGTTTGTAAGGAAAAAGTATGGTTTGAAGAGAGAGAAAGAAAGAAAGAAAGAAAGAAAGAAAGAAAGAAAGAAAGAAAGAGCGAGCCCTGGCTGGTGGCACATTGGATAAGGTGCTGGCCTGCAAACCCCAAAGGTTGCTGGCTCAATTCCCAGCCAGGGCACGTAATTGGGTTGCAAGCCAGGTTTTCAGCCAGGTCAGTAGCTAGGGGCAGGTAAAAGGCAACCATAAATTGATGTCTCCCTCCCTCTCTGCTTCCCTCCCTTCCCTTCTCTCTAAAAATAATAAAATAAATCTTTTTTAATGGAGTAGAATTTGACTAAATAAATATAGTAATTAAGAATATAAATGGCCCTAACCTTGATTTGTCTTGTTTTTAAACTGGAATGCTTTGTCCCTTGGGTATGGAACAGGCCAAAGTACCTCTCAGGGTGAGGCTGCCAGGCAAAACACAGTGTGTCCCAGGCAATATTCAAGACATACACTGAAAAACTATTCATGTTTATCTGAAATTCAAATATAACTGGGCATTCTGTAATTGATTAATTAGGTTGCCCAAACTGGCCATCTCTAGTAACCCCTGGAGGATCCAGCTGGCAGAAGAATATTTACTGCTTATCAGATTGTCTAATTATGCTGTCTTCTGGCTGTGACTATGTAAAGGGCTTTCTCCCCCCTCCCCAGGTTGCATTTTGAAACATGTCAAACATACAGAAAACCTGAAAGAAATGTACAATGAACATCCATATACTATTTACATAATTCACCAGTTTTAACATTTTCTCACATTTTCATCCTTAAAATCCCTTTGTGTATGTGTGTATTCCTTAGCTGAACCATTTGATAGTTGCTAACCCTCATGTAGCTCCCAAAAATGAGAATATTTTCCTACATAACCACAAATGTAATTGTCATACTCAGAACATTTGGACATTGAGTACTGACATACTACTATTTTCTAATACATGGGCCGTATTTAAATTTCTGCTATTGTCCCAATAGTGGTATACTTTTTTTTTTAAGATTTTATTTATTATTTTTAGAGAGTGGGGAAGAGAGAGAGGCAGAGAGGGGGAGAAACATCAATGTATGGTTGCCTTTCACCTGCCTCCAGCTGGAGATTTGGCTGGAGACCTGGCTTGCAACCTGGTTATGTGCCCTGGCTGGGAATCAAGCCAGTGACCTTTGGATTCACAGGCCGGTGCCTTACCCACTGTGCCACCAGCCAGGGCTGGTATACTTTTTAATTTAATATTTGTTTTTACTCAAGACATGAACAAGATTCCTACATTACATTTATTTTCATTTTGTGTGTATATGTGTGCATCTGTGTGGATGTGTTTCTGTGTTCATTAACATAGCACAAGTTGCCAATTGTTTTTTCTTTCATGATGTTGACATTTTGAGAGTCCAAGCCTATTCTTTTGCAATTGATTGTTTCCTCATGATGAGACTTAGGTTAAACTTTTTTTTTTTTTTTTTTTTTGCAGGAATACTACATAGTTGATGTTTTATCACACACCTCAGTGTACTCAGTGTATCACAACAGAGGACATATAATGTTACAATATTTTTTAATGATGGTAAGTTTGACCTTTTGGTTAACGTTTTAGCTACCATATTTCTCCATTATAAAGATTCCTTTTATTCAGGGTAATATGCTAGGAGTGGGATTTCTAGGCCAAAGGGAAAATGCATATGTAGTTTTGCTAGATATTGCCTAATTCCCCTCCATTGTACCATTTTGTACCCACCAGTAGTGAACGAGAATGTTGACTTTCCTAAAATCTGTTCAACAGACTGTTTCTTCAAGAGTTTACACTTTGCCAATGTGATGGGTAGAAAATAGCATCTCATATAGTTTTAACATGTACTTCTGTTTTTACGAGTTGAGCATATTTCCTATAGTCTTTTTCTTTTAAAAGTAGATCTAAAACTTTGGTGATAATACTTGAACTGAATTTTTCATCTGTGCTAAAATAAAATGAAACAAAAATTTTCTTCTCAAAGACTCCCCCTCTGAGTGGCTTTATCTAAGCAAGTAGTTTTATAATGTATTTGAGGACAGTAACTTTAAGATAAAGTATTATTTTGTAACACTATTGCAAAATAGTTTGATATGTGAAGTTCAAATAAACAATATCTGAATAGAATATGTTGTGTATTTGCCTCTGCAATTTAGAGAAAGGTTAATAATAATCTCTTTATTTGCTGTTTTGCTCCATTACAAAGGCTCTCTAATTCTTTTGGGTCTGTTGGGCAAAAGTTATTATCTTTCTTTATAGATGAGGAAACTGAGACTAAGAGAGGTTTGGGGATTTACCCAAGATCATGTGACTAGTAAGTGGCAGAGTCAGAATTAGATGTTAAGCTGTTTGACTCCTAATCCAGTATATTTTAAAGTAAAGATTAACTGCTATGCATAGTATGAATTTATATGCTGGGCATTTGTGTTTCAATGGTGAGCCATTCTTATATGGTAATGGAAAATCATTTAAAATAATGATTATTTAAATGACATGACTAAATTAACTATGCTTTTAAAGAAATTTTTTTTTCTGATTTTGGGAATGGTCAGTTACTCAGGCTAAGCCAGATAGTCAATGAGGTGCCAAGAAAAGTGGAGATCAAGTGTAAACAGGGGCCTCATTTACCATTTTAAGGTCTTTTCCAGGTGAGAGGGCCCTGTCAATCTCTCTTCAATAACTTCCCAAAGCTCTTGAGATAATGACTGATTCCATCATGTGGTCTGTGGTCCCTGAGGGGCCTGGCCTTTCCCCGACAACTTCCTGTTGCCCATTCTCCCTGGACTGTCTTTGCCTTAGCCACACTTTACCTTCTTTCAGTCCTGCAAACCTGCCATCCAAAGCCTTCACACATATTCTTCCAGGGCTGATTTTTCTCTTCTCTCTTTACACAGTTAACATATTCTCATCTCCTAGTGCTAAGGGCAAACTAATAAGCACCACTTATTTGGGAAGATCTGATCTCCCTGCCTGGGCTCATCTCTCTGTTATATTCTCTCATAATAGCATGTACCCCATCTTCATAGCACTTCTCACAGTTGCAATTTTACACATGTTTGTGCACCTACTTCATCAATATCTGTCTCTCCCAATGGTGGGCAAGCACCAGGAGAGCAAGAACTATGGGTTTGCTCACTGTGATGCTCCACAGCCTAGCACAGTGACTGGCACATATTAGGAAGTCAACCAATATTGATAGTGAGTGCTGGTGTGCGTGGTCGCATACATGCATGAGCACAGACACTTTCCTATGCTCAGCAGGACACTTTCTTACCTTCTTATCTTCTCTAGGTTTTATTTTCACCTTTCCATATTTTCTTATGACATTTTGAGCCTTTAAGCAGATATTTGTTTGATTGCAATGCTCTCTAGCTCCTACTTCCCAATGTATATTCTCTGTTTTGTAACCTATCAATTCAGACACAAATTTCACACATTCTTGCAACCCAATCCTAAGCCTTCATGGGTTTAGGGATTTTGGTGAGAATTTGAAGAGTTATCTCCTCCATCACTGCACAGCCACCCATCATTTCACTGATTCTTCCTCTTTCTCTTTCTCCCTTCTCACTCTTCTTCCTCTTCTACTTTAGGAGTGTTGTAAGTATCTCATCCCTCACAAGGTGTTTTTTTCAGAAGCCATGGTGCCAGCCAACATCCATGGCCCCACAACTATTCCCTTTCCCCAAAAGATCTGACCCAACAAAAATAGATCTTGGCCCTGGCTGGTAGCACAGTGGATAAGGTGCTGGCCTGAGAACCCAAAGGTTGCAGGTTCGATTCCCCAGCCAGGGCACATAACAAGGTTGCAAAACAGGTCTCTAGTCAGGCCTGTGGCTGGAGGCAGGTGAAAAGCAACCATACATTGATGTCTCTCTCCCTCTCTGCCTCTCTCTCTTCCCCTCTTTCTAAAAATAATTAAATAAAATCTTTAAAAAAAGCAAACAAACAAACAAAAACAAAAACAAAAATAGATCTTAAGCAAGATAACTTCTAGTACCAGCTATTGAAAATAAGTAATAATAAAATAATGCAGCTTCATTATGCTACGTTAGAGTGAGATAATTTCTGGTCAAATTTTAAGAATGTCCAGTGCCCTAGTCCATGCCATCTAAGGGGAGAAGGGTGGAGGGGAGGGTGCAAAGCATGAATAATGAATACCTCTGTATATTTCCTGAGAGGCATCTCTCCTACTTCAGCCCTATTGTAAGTCCTTCACAAAATACCTTTCCAGACGCTCCCTTCTCTCCCAGTTTCTACCCTCAGGCAAAATAGTAGAAAAGATCACATTCTCAAGAGTTTCTCTGAGAACTCTTGGGCAAAACAGATTCAGGATCAGTCCTTTGAATTTCTGGAATCACCACGTAGGGCTTCTAGCCTGTTCCAGAGCCCTGACCTTAGAACACCTTTGGGGGACCCCTACCCACAGAGACCCCTGGTGCCATGGATGAAATAACACTGTCCCAACAGCTGGTGTGTAAGGAGAAGAAGATCTGGTCAGTGGCTTGAGGCCAAAGGCCTAGTTCTTTGTTTCCAAAGATCTTTTATTGAAAGGAGTAAACTTGAAGGCATGTAGCTTGTCAATCAATGCTAATCAATGCTAATTATGGGGAGTGGAAAAACAAGTAAGGGGACAGGGGCATCTCACTCAGGTCATGATGTGCATTCAAATTTTAAAAACTTTTGCAGTTGATACAACAAAGGATCAGGGGAGGTGAGAGAACAGGCCAGGCTTCCTAGTAACTAATGCATTTTCCCATGGCCTAGTCCCCCTCCCCCAGGGCCACTGGTTTTAACATGGAAACATGTGTGTACCCAGCACTCCTGGTCTTCTGTTTAGGACTTACAGGTTTAGCCTGGCCCATGCCTAGGCATGTGCCCTGACTAGGAATTGAACTGGCAGTTCTTTAGTTCACAGCCCAGTGCTCAATCCACAGAGCCACACCAGCCAGGGCTATCTGTGTTATAGTCAATGTTGATCCTCTACAGTCATGTCTCTTTTAATTAAGTTGACAAATATAAACTAGTTTTTATTCATTAGAGATTTTCTTAGGTTATGCAAGTTTCAAAAAAGTGGGTTATTAGTCTCTATTTTTCTGAAAGTTTAGAATGCCCAGCCCTTATAAACACTTGACCAAAGCAATTAAACAGAGCTCTTTAAGCAATATCCCCAAGAGGTAGAAAAAGACTACATATTTACTACACACACACACACACACACACACACACATGCAGTGATGAAATAAGTTCTCTATGTATTTTCAGGTATACTTGAGATTCTTTGTGTCCTTTTCCTCAGTATATATATTTTTTTAACTTTATTGTTGTTGTATTACCCTCAGTATATTTTATTGATTATGTTGTTATAGTTGTCCCCCTTTGCCCTCCTCTATCCAGTATGTCCCTTCCCTCCGCAACCCTCCCCTTTAGTTCATGTCCCTGGATTGTTACACTTGGTGTAGCCTTCATTTCTTTCTTAATTTTTTTGCTGTACTCAATCATTTCTCTGAGCTTCCTAATCATCAGCATTTTGAGCTCTGTTTTTGATTAGTTGGCTATCTTCATTTCATTTAGTTATTTTTTTGGGGGGTGAGGAGTTGTTCTATTGTTTCATTTGGCTATATTTCTTTGCCTCCTCAATTTGGCAGCCTCCCTGTGTTTGTTTCTGTGTATTAAGTAGAGATGTTTTTACTCTCTCTCTTAGTAAGATGGCCTGTGTAGAAAAGGCACTTGCAATTGTGGCGTGGAGCCTTAGGTAATTGCCAGGGTAGGGCCACCCACCTCACCCCTTTGTGGCTCTGTTTGTGGTGGGGAACTTGGAGAGGGGGCAATGCTGCTGCCTGACTTCCGGCAATTTTCCCAGCACTCACTCTGTTTCTAGTCACTTCACCCACTTCCCTTATGGGACTGGCACCTTTCCAATTGCTGCCCTAGGTTATGCATATGTCCTAAGACCATGTGGGCCCATTAAATGGGGGGAAATCTGGCAGTTTTTTCACAATCCCAACCCCCACTGGTTTTTATCACCAGAGGTAATGGGGGGGTTATTTTCCTCATGCTGGAACCATGGACTATGTGGTCTGGCCTTGGACTGGGCTCACTTGCTCCCAGGGTACCCCTCCCGATTTTTTCCCAACACATGTGAATGTGGGACTGCCCACTTTACCACCACCATCACTGGTCCAAGTCACACCACCTTTCCACCCTATTTTCAGGATTCCACCCCTCCTACCCTTCTGGATGAATGTGGCTTCTTTAAATTCTAGGTTATCAGACTTCTGTGTAGCTTGATTTTCTGATGGTTCTGGTTATTATTTGTTTTTGAGATCTGGTTGTAATTCTTTCTATGGTTGCACAAGGAGGTGAAGCCTGTCCACCTACGCAACCATTTTGATCAAAAGTCTCTGTGTCCTTGAGAAGAATCCAGGTGCCAAGGAAAGCAGATGGCAAAGAAGCCAGGAGCTTGCCAGGGGAGGAAAGTAGAGAACCATCTGTGCTGAAAATAACCTGGGAGTTGCAGCTAGATCTGAAAAGGGATGCATGATGCCATCAAGTTCAGGATAGGTCCAAGTCAGTGACAATGAACCACTGGAGATGGACCAGGCTGAGAGACCTAACTGTGAGTTCATGAACCTCAGACCTCAGTATCAATTGTGAGCAACCAGGCAAAAAACAGTGACTGGAAAGACAAGTAAAGCAAAAGGATCACCCAAGAGCCTATGGATGTGTATTCAGGGACACTTCTTTCCAGATCATCACATCTCCAGATGGCAGGCGAGAGAAGTGGAGAAGGAAATATGAACAGCAGGGCCTAAATCCAAAAGAGATCAAACCATCAAAGATATGATTTAAAATAGAAAAGACTGAGATAACTTAACCAGTGAGTTAAAATTTTTCCCATAGTTCCCAGAGGGGAGTAGGGCCCCAGAGTAAAATCAGATAATTTTTAGGGGGGGAAAGGACATTCTTCTAAGATGAGCTTTAAATTTTTAATTTTAGGACATTTGTTGCCTTTACCATATTTTTCAGCACTTCAAGAACTGGGACTATCTCTGGTTTCCTTACATATGAGGCACTTAACATTTACTGAAAAACATGACATGAATAATTATAAAAAATGGCTACTTCTAGGACAGCAAAGACTAGGTTTTAATTATTAGAGTACACTAGCTCACAACTTTTCCTAAAATTTTCCTCGAAACCATACACTGAAATAAAATTGTTTTACTTCACAAAGCAAATCTTAGGTAGTAAACACAAAGTCCTTTAGTAATTTAAACTAAGAGACCCTTTGGCAGGCAGAGGCAGGAGGTTGTTAGTCCTTCACAATTCCTCAAGCCACAGAAGTCAGAAAAGTCCAATCTAAGACTGACCTGATGGAAGGTCTTTGAAAGTCCGGATATGCAGAGCTCCCCAATGGTCCCCAGAATGTTGTCTCCCTCCCAATACAGCTATTTTTCTTCTCAGTCCTCCTCCATGGGGCAGATGAAAGAGTACCTTTGTCCTCTGATATTCTGAATAGGTTGGTATCTGACTGGATTTAATAGTTGTGGAATGAACATTGCTGGCTGCTATCCATCCTCACCTTTGTCCCTCTTAAAGGAACCCAGATGTTATTCTGTATCCCACCTTCCCTCATGTAATTTAAGTGCCCCAAAGCAAGATGACCCCAACCCCTGGCTCCAAGGCCCAAGGCATGGTCCTCAACTGGCAGTGATATTACCCTCTCAGGGACATTTGGTAATGCCTGGGGATATTTTTTATTGTAACAACTAGTGGGGAGGCATCTATTGGGTAGAGGCCAGGGACACTGCTAAACATCCTGCCATGCACAGGACAGCCCCCCACAACAGAGAATTATCCAATCCCAAATGCCAATAGTTCTGAGGTAGAGAGACCCTGATCTCAGTTTAATGGCATCCATCTTACCAGGGACTGATTTAAGAAGCCTTTGACCCAATTCAGCATACTAAGGTGCAAAATAAAGCTGTGTTGTAGGCCCCATTGGGGTTCTTTTGGTGGAGGCATTGTGCCTCTTCATTAGCCTTATTTATAACCAGCCACATTTCATCTGCCATCAGCAGGATGTTAAGGAGAGCCTATACATCTGCCCAGTTTGGATGATGAATGGCAAAAATGGATGTGATAAAATTTACCAATTTCTGAGGCTCCTCCCTATGCGAGGGGTTGGAATTTTTCTAATTCAGTGAGTCTGAAGAGGAGAATGGAGTAATTGCCTCAAAGGGAATAGTCTTGCTCTGAATAAGGATGTTCCCTGGCCAAATTAGGTACCCTAATGGGTCTTTGAGGGAGAGACCCTTCCCTTGCCATAAAGGGGTGGGACTATTGGCTCTCTGGGCACTATTTCAGGGGTATCTAGCAGTGGAGAGTGGTGACTAGGGAGGTCTTCCTGCTACTAATCCCATGTCCCTTGGGTTTAGGGCATTAATGAGACTTATTCCTTCATTTTCCTCTTCTTCTTGCGTCTTATTATGGGTGGGTGGGTGGGTGGGGGTTTGAGGCTAATTCCCTTCTCTGCACAATCAAACAGTTCTCTCTGTCTCTAGTGACCTTGACAAAGCAGATTTGGTCCCATCTGTCTAACTGTTGACAATATAGTTCTGATTGCATGATGATACAGTTATTTAGTTATTTAGGAAACCATTTAGGAGTTATTTTCCCCTGCAGTTTTATATATATATATATATATATATATATATATATATATATATATCAACAGTATTACAATAAAGAACTGATTCCTCCTTAGATATTGGATAATGGCTGCACATAACCCAGTCCACTAAAATTCTACCCCATGGGCTCCCTCCAGGGGCCAGCACAGAACAGCTCTAGTTGGCTTAAATGTACAGGCCTAAAGCTATGACCAGAAAGATGCAGGCAACCTGGGAACATATGCATATAAGCAAAACCCACAACTCCATTATTCCAAGTGATTGCTCACAAGCAAGCCTTCTACCAAGTGATCTTGCAATGACCCACAAAATTCAGCCACTGCTCTCCCGGACCGTGGTTCATGGCTCTAAAACTCAGGTGATCCTCACCCCCTCTTAGAGTCTGTCTCCTTCCCATACCTGTTTCCTTTCGCCTGCCAGGCAATTTTAGGCAGCCAGTGCCTGGACTGATGTGCAGAGAAATTCCCAGGACTGGGAAACCCCACAGTCCCATCTGAGTCAGCCACTGCTGTTACTGAAAAGCAAGCAATACAACAACAATAAAATTTAAAAAAAGAAAAGAAGAGAAAAGCAAAGCAAAGCAAGCAGGGTCCTGCTACCCAATGCCACCCTCTAGGCAAAATCCTGGAGGCAGAGGTTTAGTGGAAAAGTAAGGGAATCTTTTTACTCAAAAGCTACACAATTTTGGAACAGTGCTTTCCAAAGGTACTAATTACTTTAGCCTATCAACGAAGACTAAAATCTTAAACTCATGAGTTCTGCCTTTAACCACTTAAGCCTAAGCTTATCAACCAAGGCTAAAATCTTTTTTTTTTTTTTTTTTTTTTAGGATTTTATTTATTTATTTTTAGAGAGGAAGGGATAAAAAGAGGGAAACATCCACTAAGGCTAAAATCTTTAATTCTCAGGTTCTACCATTAATCACTTAAGTCTATCAATGGAGGCTAAAATCTTTTTTAAAGATTTTTTTCATTTATTTTTAAAGTTAGGGAGGGATAGAGAGAAGGAAACATCAATGTGTGATAGGCTGGATTGCCTCTCACATGCCACCACCTGGGGACTGGCCCACAGCCCAGGCATGTGCCCTGACTGGGAATCAAACCCGTTACCTGTCAGTTCAACGGCCGGCACTCAACGGAGCCACACCAGCCAGGGCAAGGCTAAAATCTTGAGTTCCCCTCAGTGCCCCCGTTAGTTTTTAAACACCCTACTCAGGGAGATAGAGCACAGAAATCCAGTCAGTGTCATTTGTCAACCATACCCAAAGACAGATGAAGTTCAGGGAATAAATCTTGTTTTGGCACATTGGTATGACACTAATGAATATTCTGTTGAGATCTTCTCCAAAGACCTCCCCTAAACTCCAGCCTTTGAGAATCCTCAAACTGTGAGTCCCTGCTGGTTGTCTCCCTGGCAGGTGCCTTTTCCCTCGTCTCTCCCCTTCTGCCTCCACAGACGTGCATCTCCTAAGCTTTAAGGGGTCCCACAAGGCCCTCAATCATTTGAGCAACAAGCAGCAGCAGCTCTTCCCAGGCTAACCTCCTGACCCTGTTCCCAAGGCCCCCTTTCTCTGAACTGAATCTTAGTGAGCCAAGACAGTCCCGTTTAGGCTTTCCTGTGACTTCCAATTTCACAAGCCCTTGTTTCCCTGCCCTGAGCTCTAATAAACTTCCTTTAAAAATCACATGGACTGGTCTTCTGAAATCTTTCCTATGGAACCGGAAAAGCCAGTGTTGCTGCTGCCTGCCATCCATCAGACCCAATAAACAGAGACAGGGGTTGAATCATTACAGGCACTTTATTCAGTGGGTTTGTAACCCTAATAGACTGTCTTACATTTCACTATAAACAGGCTCTTTTATAAGAAGAAGAAAGGTGTAGGTAAGGGGTTTGGAATTCAGGGAAAAAGTTAATGAGATCAAAGCTGCTTTCTTGGCGTCCTGGGTGGAGGTCTTGGCGTCTTAGGCGGAGGTCCTCTCACCCTGGAGTAGAATGGCTCAGATACCATCTTGATTGCTTGCAGTCTTCCTGAGGCACAAAGGTGGAACTGCTTATGGTTACCTAGAGATAAGGTGGGTCACCCCTCCAAGTTCCTGAAAGAAGAGCTTTTTATATATATTTCAATTTGAGTTTTCTGGCTATAGTGTTGAGAATAGATGAGGGGGGCAAAGAGGAAAGCTGATGATTGCAACAATGCAATGAGGCCATGGTGGTGACTAACATCACATTTGGAGAGGAGGAAGTGGTGAGGAGTCATTAGACTCTCAACATAGTTGAAGGAGTCAATATAATTTACTAACAAAGTGAACAAAAATCACTAAGGGAAAAAAATTGACTGACAAAGCTATGAATACCCTTTTGCACTTCTGACTTCATGTCCCTACAGGAAAAACAGCCCTGGCACAGGGTGTGTTCAAGGTTAGTTTGAAAACAGGTATCACAATGTTAAGCTTCTGGTTTAAGAGAAAAGACACATTGTAACATATGGAGCAGTGTTAATGTCCTCTGAATCAAAAATCCACAAAATTTCTGCTCCAGGTTGTTAGAAGTATGTCTAGACAGAGAGACAATCACCACAAAGATTCTGAGAAACTCAGTAATGAATCCCTCCAGTACCGACCAAAAAAAAAAAATCACACCAAACTTTGTTATTGAACTTCATTGAACTTTAAGGATCCCATGACAAATGTAAATTGCCATTGCAGTATATAATATGGACAGAAAGAGGTATCTTAACCATCAATATCCTTTGATTAATACTGGATCTTGTTTTAGAAAGCCTTATTTATCAAGATTAATCTTAAAAGAACTAAATTCAACCAAGTAAATCTGAATATCTAATTGGTTTTACTAATTGATTCATGCATCACGCAGCATCCCATCTAGCAATTGGAAAAACACTGCAAGGAATTATACAAAATGGGAGGTGCTTTTAGGCAGAAAGAGGGTGGGACAGGAAATGTAAAAGACTACATGATTTCAGGTTAGGTCACCTTCCTTTATGGAAAGGCAGGGGTCATACTAGGCAGATTACCTCACAAGAGTTGATTAGAAAACTCCAATTGATTGGATTAAACTTCCCCTCCTGGGGGGCGGGGGGGGGGGGCTGAAACTGTAATTAGGTTAGGTAGTAAGTCTTTTGGAGGACTCCATTTGGGGTATTTCTCCTTTTCAATCTTTAGTCCTGGCTGGTGTGGATCGGCGGTTTGAGTGCTGCCCTGGGAACCGAAGGATCCCCAGTTCAGTTCCCAATCAGGGCACATGCCTGTGTTACAGGCCAGGTTCTGAGTTGCCGACGTGTGAGAAACAACCCATCAATATATCTCTTACAGATCGATGTTTCTCTCCCTCTCTTTGTCCCTCCCTTCCCCTCTTTCTGAAAATAAAATATTTTTAATTTAGAATAAATGTTAGGTTTGGGGAAACACATTAAAGGAAATGCAAGTAAAAAATGTTTTAAGTCCTTAAAAAGATGTATCTTCTACTGCTCCTCTAAAACTTATTCTATGCACAAGAATTACTCCACTGGCCCCAGCTGGAGTGGCTTATGTGTGTTGGGCGTAGTCCTGCCAATCAATAGCCCTTCAATTCCTGGTCAAGTCACATGCCTGTGTTATGGGCCTGGTCCCCTTGGGAAAGGCAACAAATGGATGTTTCTCTCCCTTTCATTTTCTCTCCCTCACCCTCTTTCTAAAAAATATAATCTTTTTTTTTTTTTTAATTACTCTACACTGAGTGTGGCAAGGCTACAGTCCCATAATGCAACCATGGCCTTTTACATCGTAAAAGGCCACTGTCTGCCAGTCAAACAGATTATTGGCTTGATCCCCTTTTATTTTCAGAACCAAAGCATCTAGATATGGCAATGCACAAAAGTTGTATCATCATGTTCTAAAACACCTTTAGCACAGACATTGCTATTGTAAAACTTTGCCTCATTTGGCTTCGGATTCCAAGATGCATTTACTTCACCATAAACGCTATTTCCCTGTCTTTAAAATGGTGGTATTAATATTTTCCTAGTGGTGGAGCTGTTCTGAGTATTAAATGATATAATATTTGTAAAGCCCCTAGACCAGTGCCTGGCAAGACTTATGTGTTTATAATTATTCTAAAACTAAGGCCTCACAGAATCTCATGTATTTAAATTTAAATGTTTTAAGGCACAGAAAAACTGTCACATTTCCACAAGATCCAAGGTGTTTGCTAGTTCCACGTGTACAATTCTCGTTCAAAAATTCGAGTACGACGTCTCCTGATCATCCTTTCAGATTGCAGCTATTCTCCAAAAGAGTTTTGTTTTGGTTTTATGTAAAACTAGAATGTACACAAGCGAAGGAAAAAAGCAAAGCGTTTCCCCTGACCATACTGAGAGCTGGGTGACGGGCGGATGCTTAAACGCTGGCATTTGCGTTTGGTGTTGGTACAGGTAACCAACACTGCCTGAGACGTTAAATCACTCGGAATTACCAGCAAAAGCGCAAGAGTGCCCTAAGGCCTCAGATCAGACCCAGGCTGACCTTGCCCTGGAAGCGACAAGGGACTTCCAGCGGCTGAGCCCCTACGGAAGGCTCCGCGCCTCTCTCGAAGAAACCTAAGTTTTCTCCCCATATGCCGCCCCTCTCCCTTAGCCCCCTCCCCCGCCACCGCTTTCACCGCCTAGGAAAGAGAGAAGACCTAGGCAAGAAAAGCATGTGCACAGCCTCAGCCAACTCAGACGTTTGGCCCCTGCAAGGTCTGTTCCCAGCCGCCGCGGCGGAAGTGGGCGGGGCGCTGTGGAGGAGGGGCGGGGCGGCGGGCGGTCCTTCGGGAGGAGCGCGCGTTTCCGGCGTGAGCGGCGAGCGCTCCGGCGGGGTCGCTGGCGGCTCCCAATCGCGCACAATGAGACAGCGCTGAGCGCCGGAAGTTGGGCCGAAGGAAAACAGAGAGTGGGAAGCCCAGCCGGGACAGAAAGAGGAGGACAGCTGAGGAGGTGGTGGGTGTTTCAGACGTCTTCTCCCCTGGTCCCTCCCAGATTGGCCTCTGGGGTGGGTCTGCAGTAGGTACGGGTCTCCAGACTAGAGGGCGGATTCCTTCCAGGAGTTACGTTGCCGGTCCACTGCCGGCCTCATTGCCCCAGTGGCGAGGACCTGGGAGCCCCCAGGCCAGCGGCGACTGACTTGTCGGGTTCGAGCCCGTAGCCCACATCTTCACTTTGTGTGGGGCAGGGGGCAGGAGAAAGAGGGTGGAGGCACTCGGCCTCGGCCCCGGCCCCTAGTCCAGCCGGTGGGACCACGGAACCCATCTCGGAGGTAGGTCACTTCCTGCTTCCTGGTCCCAGCGGTGGCTTCGTGGCCGAGAGTGCTGGGACGCTTCCTCCTTCTCTGCCTCCTGTCTCAGAGGGTGGAAACTGAGGCCGATCGGGGGGTGGGGCAAACCAAACTTGTTTAGGTTTGGAGAATGAAGACTGGGGAGAATAATTGGAGTTGTTGGGTCGGAAACCCAGCCCTTTTGACTTAAGCGGAGTCGTGGTGGGCAGCTTCGACCTCGTAGCCCGACCGATCGAAGCCTGTGGTTCTGAATTGTAGTGGTAAGCGAAGCCAAGGCCCCGGGCATTGGAGGAGGCGGAATCGTGCAGTTTTCAGATGTACCATGTTCAGGGAAAGATTCGCTTGCTTCTTACAACTCTGAAAAGTAATTGCCAACTTTTTTTTAAATGACTGTTTTGTAAGCTTTCTAACAGAATAGGCTTGGGATGAAGTTTTTTGGGGTTTGTTTTTGTTTTTGAGAGAAGCCCTTTTGTCAATATAGGTAAAAGCCAACCCACTTGGTGTAACTTTTTTTTTTTTTTTTGTACTACAGTTCTCAAGACTAGAGAGTTTTTATTCACATGTTTAATCTTCATGTTAAATAGTAAGGACTAATATTCATGAAAAACGTCATAGGATTAAGCCTTATAACTTTTAGTGCAATACACTGATTATTGGACTGATGGAAATTAGGGGGGAAAGAGGTTCACATAAGCTTTTGCGCATCTGTATATGTGTGGTGTTTTGTACACTTGGTATGACATCATGTTTTAGTTTGATTTTTTTCTCCACAAAATGCTCTTTCAGGTGCAAAGTAAGAAAACTGAAGTAAAAGACCATGGGAGATGCAGCAAAACCTTATTTTGTGAAGCGTACTAAAGACCGAGGGACGATAGATGATGAGGATTTCAGAAGAGGTCATCCTCAACAAGATTATTTAATAATGGATGATTATGCTAAAGGCCATAACAGTAAAATGGAAAAAGGCCTTTCCAAGAAAAAAACAACACCAGTGAACTATGGGAATACCCCTAGAAAAGGACCCTATGCTGTTTCTAATAATCCATATGCATTTAAAAACCCAATTTACAGTCAACCCACCTGGATAAATGACAACCACAAAGATCAGAGTAAAAGATGGCTATCTGATGAACTTGCTGGTAATTCGGAGAGTTGGAGAGAATTCAAACCAGGACCTAGAATTCCTGTTATAAATCGACCAAGAAAAGACTCCTTTCAAGAAAATGAAGATGGATATAGGTGGCAAGATGGAAGAGGCTATAGAACTGTAAGACGAATATTTCATAAAGACCTGACCAGCCTAGAAACCACATCAGAAGTGGAAGCAGGAAGCCACGGTAATGTGTTACAACTTGTCAAGTTACAGCCCAGAGTTAGCAATGTCTTTTTCATCCAGCAATGCAGTTCAAATGTTCCATCAATTTTGCTTATTTAATGTGATTATTTTCAAGATTACAGTTGCGATATTTGGGGCAATTTCAACACTTGTGTAAATTGGTCCCCTAACAAGTGTTCTTTGCCACAAGGCTCATTTTCCATGTGTAACGTGCACCATATTTCCTGCTGGTGCTTTTTATACAAGAAGGTGATCATATCCTCCTGAAGATTAGAGCATAATTTCTGAGTAATGTATATGTAATTTATAAATTGTGTATCAGTTTTGTATTTGAATAACAAATGGGTCCTTAATATAAATGACAACATGAAGTTTAAAATAATCTTAGATTGCATGTATCTTCTGCCACAGGAGGGTAGGAAAGTAGTCCAAGATTTCTTTTTCTCCAAAGTGAGCATGGTGGACATATTGAGAGACATAAAGTTTAGAAGATCAGAAGTACAGATTAAATAAAGATTAAGTTACAGTAAAACCAAAACCCTTTTCTGAGTGCCCCACATGCTTGATAAGTATTGCCTCAAGAAGATAATGTTTTTCTAGAAGGTGAATAGATATTGTCTATGTAGCAGTGATACCTGTAAATAGGAAAATTTTTATCTAATGGACAATAATTACTGAAGTGAAGTCATAAATTTGAAGGAAAAATAAAACAGTATTTAATTAAAAAATGCAAAGTATGCCTAGAAAATTACAAGTTGCAAGCCAGGTCCATAGCTGGAGGCAGGTGAAAGGCAACCCATACATTGATGTCTGTCTCCCTCTCTGCCTCTGTCTCTTCCCCTCTCTAAAAATAATGAATGAAATCTTTTTAAAAAATAAAAGCAAAAATTTATTTAAAAAAAAGAAAAGTATACTTTGAAAAATGGGCTATTTATTGGCTTGTGGACCTTTTTTTTTTTTTTTTTTTTTTTAATTTTATTGTTGTTGTATTACATCCATCCCCTTTTTGCTCCCCTCCCCACCCACCCAATTCCCCCCAAAGTCAATCCCACCTGTTGTCCATGTCCATGGTTCCTTTATACTAGGTTCTCGTCTAAGCTGCCTCTGCCTCCCCCCTCTCCCCAACCCCGTTCCCCCTGACCATTGAAGGCCTATTCCTTGTGTTCATATACTTGGTTCTGTTTTGCTTGTTGTTAGTTTTGCTCATTATTGTTTGTGGACCTTTTTTTAATGACCATGTAAACTGGGTTGCAAACTGGCCAGCACGTAAAAAAAAAATTTTTTTTTTTTCATCTCAATGCATTTAGGCAATGTTGGCACTATTTAGGTCTCCAGAGGCACTTTTCCTTCATGTTATCTCACAGTGGTTAGTGGGGGGGGTTTGTGTGTCTGTATTTTATATATATATATATATATATATATATATATATATATATGTATGTACACAATATACATATAAAGTGTATGTTATATATGTACGTAATAAATATGTGTGTGTGTGTGTGTGTATTTTATAGGACATTTGTGACCTGGACCTTTTAAAATAGGAAAAGCAAAAGGAAATGCTTTGAATCAAATCACCAAAACAGAGGTATTAGAAAAAAATTAAAGAGTAGGAAGAGATAAAACCATAGCCTCGTAAATCTAAGCTATAAAGAATTTGAAATTGTCTGATGCAGTGTTCTGTCATGATATGTCAAAGAAAGAATCCCACTTTCACAAAGGCAGCTGTGGCTCAGAGAGGTTCAGTTTATCCAGATTTGTTTATGTAGAATGGTAGATGAGGAAGTGGAACTAAAATCGGAAATGCATGTGAAATTGTGTACTCTGCTGTTAACTCTGTGTCACTAGAGCTGAACAGAGGGAACCTGATCATTTCTGAGTTTTTGATTTGTGTTTTTTTTTAAAGGTTGTGTGTTTTTAAGAATTTTATAATACTGTGTCTTTGGGACACGGACATTTTAATTTGGTTACCAATAGTTAGCCTTTTCAAAAAGTGATCTTGATCAGCATTATAAAAAGAAAGATTTATAGATCAAGCGTTTGAAACCAGAGAGATCTTAAAAGGGACTGTTTACATACCTCAAACCCCTTATATCTATTTTTGTTTAGTCTTAAAAGAAGTAGATTTTGAGTGGTTTTGAAGAGGAAATACATCTTTACTATATTTTTATTGAAAGCAGTCCCAAAGTTCCCATGTTTTCTCTATATGAAATATAGGTTTGTGCTTTCACAAATGCTAAATGAAGGACTTCAGTCTGTTGAAAACCTTTATACAGAAAATATTAAGCTTTGGTATAACATTGCTTACTCTGGAGAGAAATTTAAAGTATAAACTTTGCACTGTATTCGATTCCTAAAAAGGATCTCAATAAAGGAATTGAAAATTCCCTTAAAATTGTCCTAATAAAGAAGGGTTTTATTAACCCTTTCAATACTGCAGGGATATATGCGTCCTCAAAGATATTTGATAAATAATGTACAAAATCACACTACTTTATAATACACTAGGATGACATTAGTTGAGATTAGTTAGTAGCTGTGGACATTTTTTAAATTAATTTTACATAATTATCTCAATTAGCTAAAAGCCTATTGAAAGGGTTAAATGATGTGAGTTGCATTGTTTTTAATACTGTCTATTTTTCAGTTCTCCATCACCACTTGTCTTTATCCCTCAGATACTCTAGATTGCCAATGTGGCATATTTGGGACATTGCCGTTAATGATTTTAGCTGGAAAACAACCACTTAAATGCATGTCCTTTGTGAACAGAACAGTGGTCCATGTGCATATAAAATAAGGGAGACTTAGAATACTGTATATAGAGAATTTGGATTACAGATAAGTCAAGTAGTCTCCTTCTCAGTAATTACGGGAATTCTGTAGCAATACACAGCTTTGCCTTCCAAGATTTTTAGCTGCGATTTTACTGTGTAGGCCTATGAGACTCAGTTTAGAAGGTTACATTGTGTTACCAGTGCTGATTTGTTCTAGATGGCAGTGGGTATGCTACAAGAAGGGATTTTAATTAATTACTTTTAGTTTTTATATTAAATAGAATGCTGAATTTAAGAATTCCATGTATGCCTTAATCTCTATTTCAAATCCCTTTACTTTCGATTAGTCATGTGTCCCTGAACAAGTTACTTATTTTCTTGGACCAGCATTTTCCCCATCTGTATATAATGGGGATAATTTTAGCACCCATGACAGGATCACTGTGGAGATTAAATGGGGCAGTGCACATAAACTGCCTCAATTGCACCTGTCACTTAATAAAATACTCTTAATAGACAAAACTCCTACAGCAGTGCACTGTATAAAAACAATAAGGAGTTAATTGTATTCTTTGGAGGGAGATTGAAGTCATTCTTTCTAGAAAATGATAGCAAATAGTTATATTTAGAAGCCTTTGATCAGGAGAGAGAAGGGGTTAAAAAGGGAATTTGATTCCATATCAGTGTTTTGTGAACTAATACGGACTTTCCTAATGGGTATTGCACATACTGGTATAAAACTAATGAGTATTTGGCTAAGTAAAAAACTTCAGTCATAAATACTGAAGTCAGATGCAATTATTTAAGAATAGACTTTGTAAATTAAATGAAAATAGACACATCTCTTAAAGTAAAAGAAATGCTTATCTCAAAAGTTTAAGGAGACCAAAAGTACTATCCTTAAAAAGTTGATAACTTAATTGGGAATAGGGAGAGTGTTTATAAACAAGTACTAAGGGTAGACTGATTTTTTTTTTCTTCCAATGACTACTATACTTACCTTTTTACATTTTGTTTGGTCCATTTTGATTGCTTAAAAAAAAATCAAAATTTGTCCTAATAGTTTAATTAATTGTCTCTTACTGTAGTATAGAAGCTGTTTGCAGAATTTCATTATATTCATCTTATGGTAGTATGAGCACAGTGCTTACTGATTTTTCTTTAGAACAGTTGACAATAGTTTGTTTGTTTTTTTAATGAAGGACTTGTACCTCCCTTTCCTGACAGAATTTTTTTTGAAATCAACCAATCCATTGTAGCTGCTGTACAGGTTTAGTTAGTGCCACTGGGAACTTGACAGGAATGGCCTCATGCAGGGCATCACAATAGATTTGTATTTTCATACTAGTTATTGATGTGCCATTTAGAAACTGTTTAGTTCATTTATCACAATTTTGATTGGGGATGTTAATTTTAATCCACCTCTGTTAGTAATAGCTTCATTTTCAGAACTTGATAGAAGTTATCAAACTTATTTAAGATAAATTTTTATAAAGCAGTCCCATAATCATCTTCATTTTTGCAGGTTGAAAAGTTATGTTTTTTTTTTTAAAAGAACAGATTCATTTATTATAAAGATTATAAAACTAACAGCACAGTCTATAAACAAATGAATTAGTCTATACTTGTAGAAAACTTTTAGTTCAATTGCTAATTGTTTCTTTCCTTTGGAAGGTGCCCAGTGTGTGTGTGCCATCAAAGAAGCTAAAATGGAAGTAAAGATAAATTGGGAAATAGCTGTTTTCAGTAAATAAAATTTTAGCTTAAACTTCTTTTTTTATATATTTTATTTTATTTTTTAAGATTTTATTTGTTATTCTTAGAGAGAAGGGAAGGGAGAGAAGGAGAGAGACATCAATGTATGGTTTCCCTTCACCGCCCCCAGCTACGGACCTAGCTGGGGACCTGGCTTGCAACCTGGTTATGTGCCCTGGCTGGAATCTAACCACCGACCTTTGGGTTTGCAGGCCAGTACCTTATCCACTGTGCCATCATCAAGGGCTAAACTTCTTGATATTAATGTGGGGGGGACAATTAAGTGAAGACTAAATTTACAATTAAATGATGGATTTTCATTTCAGATAAGAATATAGTAGATTTCTGAGTTCTTTGGAAATATTTTTATTGTCCATCTTTGTTGATATTATTCACTTATAAAAATGAAAGCAAATATAGATAGGTTTCATAAGAATAACAGGTATACTTACAAGTATTCTGGAATATGTACATGCATATTATATATTGTGCTGTAGTAGGTATATATACATATATGAGAATTATAGGTTTACTTGCCATCATAGGGTTTTTTTCCCCAAATTATAAAAGAAAGTTTATTTTAAAAGTTACAAGTGTAATAGAAGTAAACCATCTGGCCTGTATAGATATTCAGGAGACAAGTTACAGAAGTAAAAGAAGGACCCTGGGAGCTCAGGAGAGGGAAAGGCAGAGGTTACGCCCCAAGGGGGAAGAAAAGGGGGAGGGGAGGGAGTGGCTCTGGCTTGCCCTGGGACGAAACTCTCCCAGAGGATAATTTTTACTATTGCTTGAATTTGCTCAGCCGTATTCCAAGGAAAGATGATAAAATTAAATTGTACGGTTGAAGTAGAATTCCTTGTGACTTTTCCAAAAAGGCGATTTCTGTAGATTAATATATCTAGATGAGGGGCTTAATGAGTATTCAGGAATTCTGTCTATGGGAGAGTTGTCCCTTTTCTTTCACTGTCATCAGATCATTCAGATATTACATGATTTCATTAATAAATATAAAAAATTCTGCTTTTCACTCAGTGCTGTTATTCAATATCACCAATAATATTATTTCTCTAATTTAAGAAAACAAGAAGCAGAAGTCCAGGCCTAGGAAGCCACGGAGGATGAGAAATGGGGAAAGTGAACTGGAAGGAGACTTGGAAGGCCCTGTGATTGATGAGTCTGTGCTTTCAGCAAAGGAACTCCTGGGTTTACAGCAGGCCGAGGAGCGATTAAAAAGAGACTGCATTGACAGGCTGAAAAGGGTAACATCTTTTATTTGTTAGTAAAATCTAGGTTTTGTTTAAACTGTGTTAGTAGTTGGGAATATGCACTTGAATGAATGAGGTTTCCTACGTGGTTGTTAGTATTAAAGCACTACAAGCTATAAGTGATACTTTGAATTACTTAAATAAAAATGACTGTTAGGATATGATAAAAAGTGACAGTAACATATTAACAACTTTAAAAGTGAAGGGGAAACCGTCTTCTGGCTAGTTTTTGTTGGTCTGTAAATTTGAGGATGTGTATACATGTGTGTAGATATATATATCTTTTTAAATCTCTTCAAATTATAGCGACCAAGAAACTACCCTACAGCAAAGTACACCTGCAAACTTTGTGATGTTTTAATTGAATCCATTGCATTTGCTCATAAGCATATCAAAGAGAAGAGGCACAAGAAAAACATTAAGGTAAGTTTAATGTCACCAAAACAATTATTCCCTTATCACTTGTTATTGTCTACTTTGTGGCCTTCCTCTCCTTAATGATTTACTACTTACATTGTTGAGTTGAATCTACTTTACCAAGTATACTTTATGTTGGTCAGATATGTTTTGCTAGGTAGTCTTGGGAATTTCTGGACAGTATCAGGATGAATGAACTCATTCATAGGACCTAGGAATATATATTTATATACACATATATATATATGTATATATATATATATATAGTTAAGCCAGTAACAATAAAGAAAATAATTTGTCATGACCATTTTTAGTATTGTTTTTTGGCATATTTTTCATACTCTTGCCTTCCCTCTATTACTTTAACTTAATGTGCATGAAGAAATGTGTTTAACTTCAATAATATGAAGACTAACACAGATAACATGAAAGGGAGGGCTAAGAAAAGTATTCCAGAATATTCCACAGGGTGTTGTCTTAGTAAATGGTAGAAGGTTAAAAAACCTGTGAGTCATTTTTAATCTCAACATTGATCTTAAAAGGAAAAGCAGGAGGAAGAGTTGCTCACTACGTTACCCCCGCCTACGCCCTCCCAGATAAATGCAATTGGTATTGCCATTGACAAAGTGGTACAGGAGTTTGGCTTACACAGTGAGAACTTGGAACAGAGACTAGAAATTAAACGTATCATGGAAAATGTGTTCCAACACAAGTTACCAGGTATTTTCTAGATTTGTTTTTCTATTTAGCTTCCTAAAAGTACCTCATTCATTTTTCCTATTAGTAATAATTTTCACCTAATAGAAACTGACTTGCCATATCTTGAAGTTCTTCATTTTTGGGGTGTTTTTGTTTTTCCTGGCTTCCCCCGAGGTAGCAAAGACTTTTACATGCATAGATGCATTGTCATTAAACCTGTCTTCGTTATGTACATGTACTTGGAATTAAATGCCCCATGTTATTGGGGTACTGTGGGACTCTTGTGTATATATTTGCTTACCTTTCTACTTACTTAAATTAACAAAATATTTTGGGTTAAAATAAAGAGAAGTATCCTGGATCATTTTCAGGTATCTGTGTCCAAAAAGGTTCTATTCAACCACAGTTAAAGAATTACATCTAAAATGAGCTTTGCAAATTAATTTATAATAGATTTTGTGTACTGTTGAATTCATTTTCCATGTTATGTTTGTGGAGCCATGAAAAACCATTTTTTACCAAGAGCCACAAGTGATTCTGAATCATAGCTAGGGTTGAAATGACTGTTTAAATTATCGTGATATTACCCACAGAACCATTTCTTCTGCTGAAAGATTATATATAGTATAGCATCCATATTCATCCATGCTTTCATAAAAATAAAGGGCAAGAAGGTGTTCATTTCATTATATAGGTACTTCATCCTTTATGTTGTAGATGGTTCCTCAAACGTCACTTGTACTTCTGATTATTTTTTACTCTAAACTTCCATTGTAAAATTGAATGTACTTTTTAATGAGAAGCTTTTAAAGCCCAAAGAAATCACTTGACAATCTGGGGAAAAAAACAACCACCACCACCCATAAAGTTCCCTGATAGGAAGGGATACATTTTAGCACAATAATGATGAAAAACATTGAAGAAAAATATTCCATAAATATAGGCAGTGCACATGCACATTTTTTTCTGGAAAGTGAATCATAGGTTGCCTAACAATTTAAATTATATCAGTCATATAATTATTTTTCAAAACTTAACCTAAAGGAATTATGTTAAGTGCTTTTTGCTTATAATGCAGTGAGAATTCATATTAAAATAACATTATACTGAAGGTTATTTTTATGATTATTGGTTTAATATACTATCAGGTTTATAACTAAAATGAAGATAGGCATTTCTTTTTAACTTTCACGTTAACATTTGAAAAATGATAGCAAATAGTATTTTCTGCACAAAATGTGAAATGATACTTAGGAATCTTTCAAACATGATTTATGGCTGAAAGGGATAGCCCTTAAGTTAAACAACAGTCAGTGAAAACTTCTCTGTTAAATAAAAATAAAATAAAAAAGAGCAGTTACCCTTGAATCCTTTGTTTATGCCAGACTTGAATACTGTTTTGCTTTTGCATATACTTTAAAAATTAATGGTTCCAGTTCTGAAATAGTGTTTTGTTGTAACTTTTGAGAAATTTTACTCTATTTACAACTTTCATTTATCTAATTTTTTTTTAGATTGTTCTCTGAGATTATATGGATCATCCTGTAGCAGATTGGGTTTCAAAACTTCAGATGTAAACATTGACATTCAATTTCCAGCCATTGTAAGTACAAAAGGAAATGCTGGAATTTTCATAGAGTGGTTTGAAGGCTATTTTCAAACGTGAACTATATTTCAGATATCAATCTATTCTAGAAATTTGAAGATATTTTAAGTGTAATGGTGGTAGGTCTTTTTCCTAAAATTTCCATTTTTATGTTCTACCTGTCTTCAATTTTAGGACATTTCTTTTAATACTCTACAACTTTTTTTCATACCTACTTTTTTTTTTTTTTTTAAGATTTTATTATTTTTAGAGAGAGGGAAAGAGAGACAGGCAGAGAAAGAGAGAGAGACATCAGTGTATGGTTGTCTTTCACCTGCTCCAGCTGCAGACCTGGCTTGAACCTGGTTATGTGCCCTGACTGGGGAATTGAACCAGCAACCTTTGGGTTCACAGGCCAGCACCTTATTCACTGTGCCACCAGCCAGGACCCCATACTTTTAGATCTTCCACTCCTCAGACACTGGTATTCTTACCATGTGAATCTAATGGGGCTATTTAGGTTCTACTAACCTGAAAAGATTAAATTACCTTGGTACAGTCAACTTCCCAGTGGCAGGAAGAATTTTAAATTTTAAGCAGTGTAGCTTATTAACTTTCAACAGGTGGCAAGCCAGGTCCATAGCTGGAGGTAGATGAAAGGCAACCATACGTTGATGTTTCTTGCCTTCTCTGCCTCTCTTCCTTCGACTGACTGTCTGAAAACAGTAATAAGATCTTTGGGGGGAAAAAAAACCTTTCAAGACCTGAAAGCTCAATTTGTTGTTGGGTTTCTTCTTTTTTCAATTTTTTTTTTTCTTTTAACCCTTACCTGAGGATATATTTATTGACTTGAGGGAGAAACATTGATAACTCATATCAATTGGTTGCCTCCTATATATGCCCCTTGCAGGAATCAAACCCATAATCTGGTGACGTGCCTTGATTGGGACTCTTAACTTGCAACCTTTTGGTATACAGGATGACACTCTAACTGAGCCACCTGGCTAGTTAGGGCAGGTTTTCCATTTTTATATACATACTTTGTAAATATAATTATGCTTTTGAAGAACCACACCTGACCTAGCTTTTTTGTTTAAATATGATTCAGAAAGCTTTTAATGAGTCAGAATTTTAAAACTGGAAGATACTTAAGTAGATTATCCATTTATTCACTGGTGGTTCCTGTAGCCCAGCTTGCAGATGGTTCATACCCATTTTACCTGGGTTGCTAGTTAAAATACCGATTCCTAATCTGCACCCCGAGTTGTTTAATTTCATAACCTTATTCTTTGTCACCCCTGGCTTCAACTGACCAATAGATTTTTCTGTTCTTTCTATTCTTTCAACCTTAAATTCTGATTAGTAATTTATAAGCATCATCAGTTATTTTGATATCATGACATGCACTGACTTAGCAGTATTCAGAGTCTATATTGTATGCAGGGTACTAGACTAGATCCTAGAAGACAAAACAGTCATGGTTCCACCCTCATAGAACACGTACCTGGTGAAGGAGATGGGTAACTAGATATGTATAATGAATTATGAGAGCCAAGCAGGGAAACAAGGGTATATACCAGAAAACACAAAAGGATGTGCAAGCTATAGCAGTCACAAAGAGAGAGCATTTAGGCAGAGCTCTAAAAGATAGAAAGGGGGGAGGGGAGTGAAAGGATGAAAGTGTTTCAGCAGAGGCAGCAAGCAGCATTCACAACACCTTAAATCAACAAATTACTTGGCCTATTCAAGGAGCTAAAGAGAGGGTTATATAGCTGTGGTAGGGGAACCAAAAAAAGAAGAGTGTAAGATTAGGATAGATGGGTAGGCTGGGCCCCAACAGGCATGATCTGTAGACTGTGGTAAAGAATTCAGTTTGACCTAAGGGCAATACAAAGCCTTTGGGAATTTAAGGAGGGGCATGATTAGATCAAATTCTTGATTTTAAATGGTTTTGGTTCCTCTGTCAGCAAGGATTGGAAAAAGGCAAGACTGAAATGGAGATTGAGTAAGTGATCTGGTGAAATAGTCTTGTCGAGTGAGAAATAATACTGGTTAGTTTGACAGCTTCTAGCCACAATTTTCCAGATTTGCTGAGAGGCTAAGTAACTCAGGAATTAGTTAATCATTAGTTAACTGTGTAGTAAATCTCCTTTCTGTTACCCTCATTTGATGCTCATCTCTGTCCCTGATCAGTGTGTGCACACAGCCTAATGATTAGTTTCTTTACCTAGGTAGTAATGCACTTTCTAATTTGGATAACTTCACATGACTGTGTATTATCTTAGTGAAGCAGAAGTATTTATGGATTATTTGACATATTCATTAATTTATTTTCTAGATGTCTCAACCAGATGTTCTCCTACTTGTTCAGGAATGTTTAAAGAACAGTGGTAAGGTCAAATTTTTTCCATATTTTGCTCTTAAATGTTTCTTTTGTCTGTAATTTGAATATGTCATTTCTGAAACTTTAAAAACAGGAAGTCATGGTTTTAAAATTATATGAATAATATCCAAACAGAAACCGCAGTGAATGCCTACTAAGTCCAGTTAGTTATTCTGTGTAGAATAACCATTTTATGAGTAAAGCTTTTAGCTTGACAATAATGTCACAATTTATAAAGATAAAAAAGCCCTAAACCAAGACTGAAAGGACACAAAACATGTAAAACTTACTCTTAAGGGTAAATCTGAAGATAATCTGTTTAATTCAGTGGTTTAAATTAATACTTTATAATGACAAATAGGGTGTCAGTCAGTCCTGATAAATGAATGTTCATTAATGTTCATAGTTATTCCCAACTAGATTTGTCAGTTGTTCAGGTATTGTCCAGTGTGGGGGCTTTTCCATGGGTCTTATTCAATCATCTCTTGAATTAATCTTTCCCATGCTTTTTGTTGAAGTAAACATGTAAACATATTTCCTTACTTTAGTCAATGTTTTTTGACCCCAAATACTTTAGTAGCTTTTGCAGCAATTTTGTTTGAATATTCTATCCATATTTCTAATTGTGTTATTCATATAAGGTCATATTTCTAATTGTGTTATTCATACAAAGTCATTTCTGGTCAAAAATTAGCTTTACAAAGTGAGGGTTTGAAATTAATGTGATTACTTGATTCTTGAATGTATTCTTTTCCTTTTCAAGTCATCTCCAAGCTTAGTAAATGTCTTTAAGAAGTCTGAGCAGATAAGTCACAACTAGAACTTGGTACTCTATCTAGTTCTCTCTTTTAAAAAAATAGATATAATTAACCTACTTAAGATTTTTTTCTTTTTCCCTCAGATTCTTTTATTGATGTTGATGCAGATTTCCATGCTAGGGTACCAGTGGTAATATGCAGAGAGAAGCAAAGGTCTGTTTCTATAAGCTGTTTATCTATTAAATATCAACTTGCCAAAAGCCACATGTGCTTCACTAAATCTTACTGTCCAATTTCTAGAGTGATGAAACTCCTATGTAGTTGGTTTCATAGGTTTTACTACTAGCATTCTCCCGATATTTTTGGCAATTGATGTAAAAGGAAACACTTATAAACAACAATTATTTAAAAGGAAAAATAGAGGAAGGAAACATTTTAACCCATTTCAGTATAGCAAGAAACAGCTTTATCAAATAGTTACTTACTCTGGTCATCTTCATTTGCTGTCTTTTTTGGCAGCATTATTAGCAGTGCTAAATAAATAAATAAATAAATAGTGTGACTTCATCCATGTATCGTTTCCTCCATCTGGAAGTATTGCTTTAGTCTTATAAGTGGGTTTTTATAGGACATGATTGTTCACTGGGCAGATTCCTTCAACTCTTGGGAGAATACTCACTGTTACAAATATGAATTCATGCTCCCATTTGAAACATTTTATAGTATTTTCCTTGTTTTCATTTTCATCCCAAATAGTTTTAATATATGTAAATACAAAGTTGTAGTTTCAAAACATAAAATTTACTTAGAAAAAAGCTGCCCTATCTTTAAAAAAAAAAAACAAACTCAATTTCTTAAATGACCCTTAAACATTTAGTGAATTTTTACTTTATTTTTTAAAGTACTCATTATCAATATAAATTAGTTGTTATTAGCATAAAAGATACCTGATACCTATATAATGCTTCTTTTCTTTCTCTTTTCCCCTCCCATTTTTACCCCCATTTCCCCCAGTGGTCTTTTTTGTAAAGTGAGTGCAGGAAATGAAAATGCTTGTCTGACAACAAATCACTTAACTGCCCTTGGAAAACTGGAATCGAAGCTGGTTCCTTTGGTGATTGCATTTAGGCACTGGGCAAAGGTAAGGTTTAGTGCTTAAATGCGTGAATACATTTTATTTACGCATAAGCAGTATGCCTTGATTTTTGTATGTTTAATTTAATCTTAAACATTTGAATACATGTTTACATCATGAGAGTAGACATCTGAATATTAGAACCAAAATTTTAATGTGCACAGAAAGGGAAATTCACCATTTCTGTTTCACTATAACTATTATTGCTCAACAGATCAAAATGATTTATATAGTGCTATTTAAAATGCATTTGTGGGTCAAATCCCAGAGGATGTGTCTCAAGAATTTACATTTTAACTAGTTTTATTAGGTGATTCTTAGGCACAGGAAAGTGAGGTAAAGCTTTATTTCCACTAATATATATCCAGAGACTCCCCAAAGTGAACACTATATGATCTTGCTTACATTTTCATAGTCTCCCAGTTGAAATGCCAGTAGAGCATTTAACATTGCCCCAAAATGTGAAGTCCCGTTATGATTATAAAATTGAGTGTGCTGTGCAGTTGCTTCATAGAGAAAGTCCAAAGCTTTGCTGATTACTGTATTGCAGTAACTATACATAATTCCTGTGGCTGAAGTGCAGGATGAACAGAGAATGTCCTACACTTAACTGGGCCATACTTTGAAAATAGGCCATGCTTTTTAAATGTTTCTGTTTATGTTAATGAATCAGCCCACATTATCTCCCCTGATCACCTTTGTGGACAAAGCATACATTTTTCAAGGCAGTAGGTTAGGATGAAGGGGAACATTAAACTGAGCAAAGCCATTTGGCTTGCACTTGGAATCGAACCATCATTTTGATTTCATTCATAAGTGTTTGGACCAAGTGAATGGATTACTATGGATGTCAAAAAATGAAACAACAAATGCTTTAGGGTCCTTCATGAGAAAGTACAGTTAACAAGGTAAATTTGAAATTAAAGCTCAACTCAAAACCACAATATGTGGTTACTCCAAAAGGATAAGGAAGTTTTTCATTGTGTCACTGTGTTTTATTCTGAAGAGTATATGATGTAATACAGGGAAAAGAAGTTACAGGTTTTAAACCATATTGTGTAAATGACAAATTGGTACCAAAAAAATACCCTCTTTTCTTTCCTTTGCAGCTTTGCAGTATAGATTGCCCTGAAGAAGGAGGTTTGCCACCTTACGTGTTTGCTTTGATGACTGTTTTCTTTCTTCAACAGAGGAAAGAACCCCTTCTGCCTGTTTACCTAGGACCATGGGTATAAAACTTTTTTGGGGGTATATATTTAATATTGATTTTTTAAAAGATTTCATCCATTATTTTCAGAGAGGGGAAGGGAGAGAGGCAGAGAAGGAGAGAGACATCAATGTATGGTTGCCTTTCACCTGCCTCCAGCAATAGAGCTGGCTAGAGACGTGGCTTACAACTTGGTTATGTGCCCTGGCTGGGGAATCGAACCAGCGACCTTTGGGTTCATAGGCCAGCTGGTGCCTTGTCCACTGTGCCACCAGCCAGGGCCTTAATATTGATTTTTATTGTAGAGCCACATAATACCTGTGCATAATTTCAAAATCTTAAATACCTGCTCAGAATTGACATGAATGTATTTATTGTACTAGTATGACTATTCATACCTTTTATTGCTGAAATATTAATGTATTGGTTTACAATATGCTGTCCTTTTCTCTGCTGGGAGAACTTGTCTAAACTGAAGAAAATAGCTTGTAAAACACATGATCCTGAGGGTTTTGAACAGAGGATGCAAGCCTCTTAAATTTATCATTTGCTGTGTACTTGCTTTGGGTTAAATTTTTTGTTGTTGGTGGTGGTTTTTATTTTTCAATTTTATTTGTTTATTTGTTTATTTTAGAGAGAGGGGAATGGAGGGATGAAGAGAAAAAAACATGAATGTGTTGCTTGAGCCTCTTGCTAACCCCCAACTGGGGATCTGGCTTGCAACCTAGGCATGTGCCTTGACTAGGAATCAGACTAGCAATCCTATGGTTCACAGGCTGGTGCTCAGTCCACTGAGCCACACCAGCCAGGGCGTGGGTAAAGTTTTATAATTTGATATTTGAACTTGCATATCTCCTCCAGACAGACTGTAGGAAGCTTTTGGTTCACTGTAACTTAATTTCTATTTCTAGCCTTTAGTTCTCTTTTTCTCAGTCCCTGTGAAACAGAATGTAAGTATTGCTATTGATGCAGAACTTAGTAGTTACCTCTTGAGTAATACTTTGGTCTTTGATCATTCTTTTCTTTGTGGATAAAGTTTAGTTGACTTATTCATATAATAAGATTTAAGAATAAGCCATCTCAAAGTCAAAATGTTATTCTTACCCTCTTAGACACCCCATTTAATCTCAACGTGTTTATCTTATCATGATAAAGTCTTTGAAAGTCTCACTTGGTGAAAAGCTAACCTTGGCACGTTGGTTATTATAACTATCTTTCTTCTTACTATGCGTAGAATTCTCATTATTTAAGGAACATGTACCAGAGCAGTAGTTCTTTACTACGAATACACAGAAAAAAAATATGATTATAGTGAATTTTAGGCTGAGGATCAAGCAGCACCCTTTATTTGAAAGGACCTAGGAATAAAGACTAAAGTAGAATAAGCCCCTTATAAACTGTGTTCTGGTATAAGGAATTGTAGTTCATTGTGTGCCCCAGTTGCCTAAAGGGAGCTCTCTTTGTGTTTATAGTACCAAAATGCAAGAATTCGGGGCCTTGAAAAGATTTCTGCTAGGCTACTGCCCCAGTGGAAAAGAAGGAGAGAACAAGACCAACCCTTAATTGATAAATGAACCTGCCTGTCACACACAAGGAGTCTGGAAGTTGTTGCCTACAGTTAAACAAAGAATTAAGCAGTTTATTGGGGGAAAGGAATATTTCATAACTGACACCTTATATATTTTTAATGAACCATGGTGTGTTGTCTTTTCATTCCTTTCATGATTAATAAGGTCTGATTTTTTTTTTAAAGATTTTATTTATTATTTTCATAGAGAGAGGAAGGGAGGGAGGTAGAGAGGGAGAGAAAGATCAGTGTGTGGTTGCCTTTCACCTCCCTCCAGCTACGGACCTGGCTGGAGACCTGGCTTGCAACCTGGTCATGTGCCCTGACTGGGAATTGAACCAGCAACCAATAAGATCTGATTGATATAAAATTGTTTCTACCTTATAATAATGTGTGTCTAATTTTTTCTAGATTGAAGGATTCTCATTAAATAAACTAGGCAACTTCAGTCTAAAAGATATTCAGGAAGATGTTGTGGCCTGGGAATATACCGATAATGCCTCAGGGGATACAGACACAGCAAAAGAAGAGGCACCAAGAAAAGTACCTGTTAAAAGGGGACAGGTCTGTTCTCTTTCTTCTAATTTTACCATTTATTGTTAATTTAGTCATTCGGTGTAGAGCTTAGGAATTAATCAGTCCTGTCTTCTTTCCTCAACTATTTTAACAGTTTCATGAATGTTTCATTTCCTAATCTATGCAGTCCTTTGAATAGACAATGAGAAAAGATAAAAATTGAGATTATTCACAGTTGTTGCTGTAGTTCTGTGTACAAGGTCCTGTGAAAGATACTGAGATTTCAAAGCTAAAGCCCTGTGTATCCTCAAAGCAGTTATACCTTAGATAGTGTTATGTGATTTAAATATATGAAAACTTAACCTCAGATTACTAAAGTCACTATGAATAAGTATATGAACTTGTTTTCAGCCATACCATTAGGGGTGGGCAGGGCAATTGATGTGTAAGGAAAGAAATGCCATTTGAATTTTAAACAAAAATCTGAGCAGTGTAATTATAATAGTAATAAAACCCCACAACCTTCCTTATAGCCCTTTGGGGTGAAATGATAATAAAATCCACAAAATACCTCGAGACCAGGATTTGAATCCCTGCTTTACACCAGTAAGTCATGTCACTCTTCTAGTCTGTGCCTAAAATGAGGAGATGGTGGTGAATCATAGGTGCTTCAGCTGTGTTTTCTAGATTCCTTGAGGCGGAGGGAAGAATTGGTGCCTCTTTCTTGGCTACCACCAGTGCAGCAACACTTTTATGTGTCTTATATGTGGTTCCAGTGATGGATAAGAGCATAGGCTGTGGAGCCAGAACATGTGAATTTGTATCCCAGCTCCCCCACTTCCTAGCTTGTACGACTTTGAACAAGCGATTTAACCTTTCTGTGCCCCAGTTTCCTCACCTATAGATGGGGATGATACTTGTATCCTCTCATAGGGCCTTGATTTATAGAATGTTTAACTCAGTGCCAAAAAAGAAAGTGTTCTTTACTTAAAGAAAAATTAACAAGAAAACAGCTTAAGTACCACTAGTCTAGATAGGTCAAAGGTCTCAAGTTTCATATTATGGTGTTATCAAGTCATTTCATTGAGATACTTAAAAATTCTTTGTTTTGTTTTTCTGACTAAATGTTGCATGTTTTGGGTTTTTTTTTAAATATTTTACTTAGCTTTTGAGAGAGGGGAAGGGAGGGAGAAAGGGAGCAAAACATCCTCCAACTGGGGACCTGGCCTGCAATCCAGGCATGTGCCCTGCCTGGGAATTGAACTGGTGACCCTCTGGTTTACAGGCCATGCTCAATCCACTAAGCCATACCAGCCAGGGCTAAAAATTCTTAGTAATGCTGAATAAGGCCTATAAAGAAGTGAAATTTAATGAGGCTTTTAATTTCTGGGGGGTTTATTTATGTCCTCAACTTTAGTGTTTGGGACCTAACATAGCTTCTATTTCAGCCAATTCTTTGTAAATCCACCTGATGACTGTCTTACTAGAACCTTCGTGGTTGAGACTTAGTGGTTAATAAAATATCATATTTTTTATTTTTGAAGTTTGATATAATACAGTACGGTTGGGAACAAATTTGTATGCCTTGGAAGCTACCACTAAGTCCCATTAAATACCTGATCTGTACTTATATGTGCTATTTGGGGAGAGTAATCATGTTGCTACTTCTGAAAGTGAGGTCTAGACACTGTCGAAATTGCATGATGCAAAAAAGCACTGAAAATTGCATGGTGTGAAAAAGCACTGTACGGAGATGGGAGACATTGTTTTCATTTTGCCACTGACAAAGCAGTGGGACCTTTGGCAAGTCGTGAAACTCTTTGTCCTCTTGACAAAGACATTTCTTCTCTTGAACGAGGTTACCTCTTAAGAGGATCTTGTAGTTGTAACATTATGTTTTAGTGACTAATAAATTTCTTGTACTGAAAAGATTATATCTTAAGTGAACAAATACAGAGAGCAAACAAGTCTGCTTTCCCTTGTTTCTGATTTAATCCTCATAACTATCCTGTGTTATAGGTGGTATCATCCCTACTCTGCAAATATTGATAGCGACCATTTTTTGAACATGTGTGCCAGGCACTGTGCTAAGCTCTTTTCAGACACTCTCTCACTCAGTCCTCCCAACAACCCTGTGAGGTGGGTACTGTGATCCCCATTGTTCACATGAGGAAACTGAGGCTTGGCAGCTTACGTACCTTCACTAGGGTCATACTCAGCTAGTACGTGGAGGAATTGGGTTTCAAACCTAAATGTGTCTCCTTCCGAAGCCAGCTCTCTCAGCCACTGTACTGTACTGAACTGAGAATAAAGAAGCTAAATCCAGCGCAGTTAAGAACTATGAAGTAGCAGAATTAGTATCAGACACATTTGTTTTTTCTATTCTAAGTCAGGTATGCTTTCCAGTATATTATATCACAGCATGTTTCAACTTGTCCAGAGTGTATGAATGTAAAACTAGCATTGATTTCTGATATCAAGAGTTATTTGCCTTTAAAATCAGTGACAGATTCAGGAAGCTTGTGTAGCTTCTCAGAGCAAATGAGAGGAGCATTTTTCCTTCTGCTTTATGCCTTTAGCTACTCCCCACTTCTGTGTGGAATGCTGTAAAGGTGCCCTCCAGCAGCAGACACAGGAAGAGCTCAATGCCAAGAGTAGAAAGAGATGCATCGTTCTCTCCACCTGTCATTAAAACTTTGAAATTAGGAGTGCTGCCTGGTAACATACAACTGCCTATCTATTCCAGTGATAATGACAAGATTTTAAAATACTCTAATACCAGCAATGTAGTGAAGGAGTGATTTTTCCACAAGCAAAATTGAAACTGGAATGTGATTTATCTAAATGGTTTGTCAAATTCATATCTTTGCTAAGATCTTGCATATTTTTAAAATACGATGCTTTTGAATGTTTTCTGATTTTTTTAGATCATGCAGACATCTGAAATAACCTATGTTTTCTCTTTGTTCTGAATAGGTATCATTAATATTTGATTTAAAGCACCAGCCTTCAGTACCAGTTGGACAGCTATGGGTGGAATTGCTTCGATTCTATGCTTTAGAATTTAATTTGGCTGATTTAGTGATAAGTATCCGAGTCAAAGAAATGATATCTCGTGAATCAAAGGATTGGCCTAAAAAGCGCATCGCCATTGAAGGTATTTCAAAATGTTTATCTTTAATTCCTTTATTTTATTTTGTTTTAAGGCACCACTCTTAACAGCATGCTTATCATTTCAGTCTGTTTTCAGCTCCTACCTGTAAGGTAGGCCTAATGCCAAAAGTGAAATAAATACCTAGAATCTTACATGTATTATAGTGGGTCATTCCAAGGGACTAAACTATTCATTTTAAGTGTGGCAGTAAGACTTTAATTACTAAAATAATGGCTGGCTGAGTCCTTGCTTTCTCTGCAAATTGCTTCCCAACTTGAATCCTTTCCTAGTGATGTGTGAATCCCCTTTCCTCTCTTAGTTTTCTCTTTTCTATATTTTTAGATTTAGTCCTTTCATGAATTGTTGATGTTGTTTAGTTTCATAAAGGTTGAGAAAGATGCTTTTTCTCATGAAAAATAACATTCTTTGTTAGGTTCCTCACTGTAGAAAGCATAGTTGTTTTTGGAATATCTGCAGTAACATTTAGAACTTATTCATAAAAAAATACTTTTTCTAGTGAAGGCTCATTAACTGAAAATATTGTATAAAAGATACACTGCTATGCCCTATAGAGTTCATTGAATGGACTAGCTCTTCAAAGTCAGGAGGTTGAAATCTCTCTAGAAATCTCAGTTTTCCTCCTTGAAATAACTTAAAGAATCTCCTAAATGGAATTCTCTTATTTTTGCTTGATTTTTTTTTCAAGCTTTGTATTGCATAAGAGATTTTTTTTTTCTTTTTTTTTTTTAGTTTTTGGTTTTTTTGCATTTTGCATAAATTCTGTGTGCAGTCATAGGGATCTCACATTTTTAAACCCTCCCCTGCAGTTTCTCTGGCTCAGCTCTTCTGGCCAATTGCCTAACCTGCTGGAGTCTAGGGGAGGAGAAAAGATTGAGAGAAGTGGTGTCTCCTCCTGGTGCCTCCCTCTCAGCCCTGAATTCAGTCCAGCCAGTTCAGTGATGGGGCTTCCCAGGGCAGAAGAGTGGAGGTAAGCTCTACACACCCCAGGGCCGGCTGAGTGGGAGGCAGAGCACTCAGCAGAGCCTGGTGGGAAGTCCCCACTTCCCCAGGGCACAAGAGCCACCCTCATGACATCTTTTTTACCTCCACAGTCACAGAACAGGGGTACTGGTTCAGAACAGAATGGGTTCTCGAATAAAGCAGAAGAAAACTTCTTTTTGTTCTTAAAGTGTATCATCTTACTCCTCATCTGCAAATTTTTAAAGCCATATTTAAGATAACATGCTAAATTTTACAGTTGTTTATTTGTTATCTGTTCTTACCTAGAGCAGGTTAATTTTTAAAACATGTAATACAAATTATGCAGTGGTGAATTTTTTTTGTTGTTACAGATCCCTACTCTGTTAAAAGAAATGTGGCAAGGACCCTAAATAATCAACCTGTTTTTGAATATATACTTCATTGTTTAAGGACAACGTATAAATATTTTGCTCTTCCATGTAAAAGTACAAAATCTAGCCTTCCAAAGCCTCTGAGTACTGTTACATGTACTTCAGAACATTCTAAAGAAGTAGCAAAGCATGATCCAGATTTACAAGCAAAAAATGATAAATTCAAAATCCCAGTTGTGGCTCAGGGTGCCCATGCTCCCAGTTCAGCTGCAGATACCTGCAAGGTACAGCCAGTCACTCATAAAGAGACCGCCGAAAGCTTTGACACCCAACCAACAGAGGAAATAGGGAACACAAACAGCAGTGTCCACCTGGAAAACTCAGACTGTAGCAAGGCAGAAGTCAGTTGTGATGATCATGAGGATATGAATGTGCACCTTCAAGAAACAGGAAGTAAACCTGACAAAGAAAAAAGTGGAAGGGGGGCAGGCAAGCATTCTTTGCCTGCTGATGCTCAGGATTTAAGCAGTAGCAAACATGCAGAGCCTGTTGCCTCTGGTAGCACACAAAGTACTGAGTCAGAGAGCAGTTTGGATTTAGAAGGCTTCCAAAATCCTGCAGGTAAAAAGTGTGATGGATTTGCTACTTTGGATAACAGTGTTGATATAGGTGAAGAAAGCTTTGAAGGTACTGATGAACTAGAAGATACTTTAAGCCAGGGCCAGACATCAAGAGCCATTCACTCCGATGAAGAGCAGGATGAAGAACCCAGGCTGTCTGTTACCCAAAAAGAAGTTGAGGATGATGGTGCTAATGAGTTAGACAATGCCTACACTGGGTCAGGGGATGAGGATGCCCTGTCTGAAGAGGATGAGGAGGTAGGCAAGTCTAAGTATGAAGACTCGAAAGAATGTGGAAAAGATGTGAATGGAACTCTATTAATGGAACTTAATAAAATCAGTCTTAAGGAGGAGCATGTTGAAGAAAATTCAACTGTGGGTCCATCTGGTTTCTTCTATGAATTTAGTAAACCCACCTTCACCAAAGGCAAGGTAGGTAATCAGTGCCAGTCCTAGACATAGAACTAGGAGATTTGAAATAGTTGTAATGCATGTGATTTCAATTTGATATACTAGATCAGGGCTCTCCCCCGTTTTGATAGTGGTTAATGAGTTGGTCTTTCATTCTAGTACCTGCTCCACTTCCCTCCTTTGGGTTCTGCGAATTTTTGTAGGATAAGGGGAATGCTGTTGATAGTGAAAGTAACTGCTTTTTCCTCCTGAGGATGCCTTCAGGATGGCCCTGCCCCAGGTAGTTTGGAATGGCTGCACCTTATATTTTTCATTACTTTGGAATGTGAAGAGTAGATTGTTACTTTTGTAAAAAGATTTAGTGCTTCTTTATTTGGCAAATAAAGTTGAACTTTAAGTTCTGTCTTGCTTTGCCTTCCTCCCGCAGTCTCCTACAGTAGTGTGCAGTTTATGCAAACGAGAGGGTCACCTGAAGAAGGACTGCCCAGACGACTTCAAAAGAATCCAGCTGGAACCTTTGCCGCCATTAACACCCAAATTTTTAAATATCCTGGATCAAGTTTGTTTACAGTGTTATAGTAAGTTACTAACATTTGTTTTGATTTGTTAAAATACTATATAGACATTTTCTCAATAGTCACCTGAATCATTCATCTTAGTCCCATTATAGGGACTAAGTCTGTTCCATTCTTCATTGTATCTACAGTATTCTTTGTATCCTTCATTTCAGACACATAATAAATCGTCGTTAAAAACAGGGAGGGTGGATCTTTGAAGTTTTAGAGTAATATCATTTCCCAACTGGTGTTGCTTGAAATGTGTTTCAAGGTACAGTTAATAGTATTTTGTGGCAAGAAGTATTCCCCAGGTCAAGTATCAGGAATAATCCTAACCTTGCTGTTCCCTCCCTCAGAGAGTCATAGGGTACATTAGCATAATAAAGGCTTCTGAAATAGTTATGGTAAAGAATTTCTTTCTTTGACTGTTTAACATTTGTAAAATGTGAGCATTAAATACATTTTTGATTAACGCTAATTAATAGCCTACATAAGCCCTTTGAGAGACACTGGCTTGGAGAAGCATTGGTATACAGAGGTTTAAATTTCTACAAAGAAAAACTTTTAAGAGGATACAGCTACTTAGAGTTGAATTTGAGGCATCATGTTTTTTACATCTTGAGGTGTCTGTGCTAGAAGATAACTTCTTAACGAGTGATTTACTTTTTAAACCTTTTTGGAGGTTTAAGCAATGAAAGGAAACTGTAGTTCCTCCTTAAATATATACACGCATACATGCTCACAAACTTTTGTATCCAAACTCTGGGTGAGTTCCCTGAATGAAAACTACCCTTTTTGAGCCCTGGGTCTCTGAAATCGAATACTGGAACCCTTGTTCAGATCAGTTTCCATTTCAGAAGCTGTTCTTGGTGATAGAAACTTTTTTTTTTAAGGCATCTTCTTTATTTTACATCGCCTATGCTGTGTACCAATAGAACACGAAATTTAGGATATTTGTTTTTAAACTTGTTAGGTCTTATTTTATTAAAACTACAGTTTTTAGAGAATATGAACAATCTTTGTGAATGTTTTTATTTATTTTAAACAGAGGATTTTTCTCCAACTATTTCAGAAGATCAGTCTCGTGAACATATTCGGCAAAACCTAGAAAGTTTCATAAAACAGGAATTTCCAGGTAAATAATTCTCTTATGTTAGGAAAAGGAGAGTAGTGTGACCTTCCTTCAGAAAGTACCAGTGTGTCATGGTCACCTTTATTAGGAGAAAAAGAACATAATCTTGCAACAGTTGGAATAGGGCTTCAGTTACCATTGATCCATCAATCCTAGTTTTCCATCAGAGACAATGGTTACAGTGTAGGATTTCTCTTAGCACATGCCACCAACATAATATACTGAATATTATGTTTCTAGTCAGAATTCACACCTCTAAAAAGTGAATTTATTTAGAAAGTAGTAAGCTTATAATATCTAATATGTTTAGGTGATCCATGTTTTCCTCAAAATGAATCAAGTGGCACTGGTAATCTTTCATGCCATGTAGAGCTTAAATTTATTTAAAGTAAAATTTGAGAGAAAATACAATAACTGATGAATAAGAGAGCATAATTAGGAGATTAATAGAGGACAGTTAACTGGGTATTTTGATTCATGAGAGGGCCCTTTTGATCTGAAAATTAAATGTACTCAGGTAATTAGTTATTACTTTTCATATGTCCCTAACAGGAACTAAATTGAGCTTGTTTGGCTCCTCCAAAAATGGATTTGGGTTCAAACAGAGTGACCTTGACATCTGTATGACAATTAATGGACTTGAAACTGCTGAGGTACAGTGACACAAAAAATTCCATTTGCTGTGGCAGTGTGATTTGACAGCCTTGACTGACAGTACGGTTTTGTGTTTTCCAAATTTATCAAGACACAGTCTGGCCAAACACAGTAAGAAGTTTATGGGTGAACGGGAGGAGTTGAAAGGTTTATACTTTGAACCTATAGTACAAAGTGGGTTTGAAAGTGGTATCTGGGAATTAGAGAAAGCCAAACCAGCCTGTCCAGTGTCCCATTGGCATAGCCACTAGGCCGATTTAGATACATAAACCCATGTAAAGTTTTCTGAGAAATTTGTTAACAGGCAGGAATTTTGTATAATGATAAGAATGCTAATTTACAGTCCAAAAACCTGGATTCAAGACAAACTTGGTTTCATTGGTCCCTGCACATGAGGTCTTTGGTTAATAACCTGTAAAATGGAAATGGCAATTCTGGTCTTCTTGCCTCAGGATATTGTTATAAACATCAGCTTGGGTCATGTATGTCATAAGTCAGCAGACACTATGGTCCACAGGTTGAATTCTGCCCACTGCTTGTTTTATAAATACAGTTTTGTTAGATCATAGCCACACCACTTTGTTCATGTGTTGCCTGTTGTCGCTTTGACTCTGTAACTGCAGAATTGAGTAATTGCAACAGGTCATGTGATCTACAAAAAAGAAAGTTTGCCACCTCTGGTGAATATGAAGGCATTTTTAAAATTAAAAATACTGTCAAAAGTATAAAATCTGAGAATTATTGAATCTCTGCCCTTAGAATTTTTTTCTGTTTTGGAGTTTTTAAAAAAGCATTTTATTTATTTATTTTAGAGAGGGGAAGGGAGGGAGAAAGCACCAGTGTATTGTTGCTTCCTGCATGCCCCCTACCGGGAACCTGGCCTGTGATTCAGGCCTGTTCCCTGACTGGAAATTAAACCTGCAACCCTTTGATTTGCAGGTCAGCATTCAATCTGCTGAGCCACACCAGTTAGACCTACTCTTAAATTTTTGTAGTCCTAATGCTGTATATCCACATGACTGATGCTGCTGTTGCCCAATATCTTTTTTTAGTTTCAAGTCTTTGTCTTTTGAGGATGCATCTGATTTGGGAAAATAGCTAAGATATCTAGCTTAACTTTGGTGAATAAGGTAGTTAAGCAATATTGGGATCTATATACAGAATGACCTTAATGTGCATCATCAAGATTGAATTTTTATATGATTTATAAACTAGTTTTGAAGGCATTTCTAAAATAAAATTTCGAATATATTCTGGGATGTGTAATCAAAAAGGCTTTTGTTCGAAAGGGTCAGCCCAATTTTTTTAAGTTTAATCTATTTGGAATATTCATATGTGCTGTATGACTTTAGTTGTATGTTATATTTTTGGCTAGCCCTGTGGGGAAATAATCTGAGCATAATCACTCTCCATGACAGTTTATCAGCTCTTAATGAAACTATAATGAAGGCCTACCCAGAATGAATTAGACAGGGCACAGATGTGCACTCTTTTTTATGCTAGTACATAGGGTACTCCTTAGTTACACAGTTACCTAGAGGGAAAATAAATGGAAGTCCTCACTGGTTCAGAGATTTTTCTGGGGGCTCTGATTTCAGCCTTTGTTGAGTTTCCAAGTAATTGGTAAGCAGGGTGTACCAGGATTTTTTATCCTTAGGATATTTTCTGTGAATACCAATTAATAAGATATGTATAGAATAAATTGAAATTAATTTATTTCTGAAGGTAATGGAAACTACTTATAACCAGGTTAGAAACTTATCTTTCATTTTTGGTTTAGTACATTATGCCATTTTTGTTGCAGGGGTTGGACTGTGTAAGAACTATTGAAGAATTGGCAAGAGTCCTCAAAAAACATTCAGGTATCTCTCTGAACTTTTTCTAAAACTTTATATATATAAAACTTTCCTTTTCTAAAACTATATATATATATATATATATATATATATATATATACACACACACACACACACACATACATTTTTATAAGTAAAAGTTTACTTAGAAATTCATAGAGGTAGAAGTGAGCCGTGAAAGAAGTGAGCCAACTGGGCTGCATGGGCTCAGGAAACAAGTTACACAGGTAAAAGAAGGGCCCTTGGAGCTTAGGAGAGAGAAAGCAGAGAGACACACCTGAAGGAAGAAGGCACAGGCGGTTCTAGAGAGAGAGAATACCCTAAAAATATTTTTGTCTTTTTATTAGTGTTTTGCATACTTTGAGTTTACCAATGCCAAGAAAACAGTATAGTAGCATATTTATAGCATATTTGTGGTATTGGTATCTTTAATAATAGTATTAAATAACTTCTGAAGAGAGAATGGGAAATTATTGCATAGGAGAGGTTCATGGAAAAGGTGAGCTTGCTCTGTATCAGATGATAATAAGTATGATTTGAAAAAAGAGAAGTCATTCCTTAGAATGCATAGATGTGAAGAAAATAGGTGGGACTCACATAGTGCAGATGAATAGATTCCTCTGTTTTGGTGGTTACCAGACTGATGGCCCTACACACACATAATCCAATGAGTTCCTGGGGACCAGCAGTTACCTTCTTCACATATGGATGTGTTTAACAAATACACACAAAGAAGAAGACTTCTTTTCCAGAAGAGCCTTCCCAGACGTTTGTTAGTGACAGAGAATTCTTAAACTAGTCCTAGTCACTATAGTGAAATGAGGCAAAGTTAGTTTTATATCCATTTTATATTGAAGGCTTCATATAAGAGCTTCTGTGTCCATGCTTCATGATACACTCTTTTCTCAACCTAGGTCTGAGAAACATCTTGCCTATTACAACAGCAAAGGTGCCAATTGTAAAGTTCTTTCATTTGAGAAGTGGTCTGGAAGTGGACATCAGTTTGTATAACACACTGGTAAGATTTCTAAACTTTTTCTTTAGGGGAGATTAAGGGAAACAAATGTCTCTTAAACCATTCATTTCATTTATTCTTTCATTAGTTATTTTTGAGTGCTTGATGTGTGCCTGGTAGTGATCTGAGGCTGGGGATATAATGGAGAATTAAGTTAATATTAGCATTCATTTAAAATGAGGTCAGAGTGGCCAGTGCTTTGGTTTGGCTTGAACTTTGTTTTAATTTTGGAGTGTGTGTGTATCTAGTCCCATACCTGGTTTGCCTTGGGGATTTATGGGAGCTCTCTGGCTCCTAAGGGCATTTGATTTCAGTGATGCCAGGGGAGGTTGGGGAATCGCCCATGTATTTATGGAAAACTGATTCTTTTACTAGCCCTTCTTTTGGAGAATGTCCAGGCTAAGGATATATTAACATAATGGAAATTACTCGATCAAATTTCACTTACAATTCTTAATTATTATTTAGTAAGTTAATGAAGCATATCTTTGGGAAATAAATACTAGTTTTAGTCTAAACATGTTTATTCTAAAATGAATTACAGTGTAAAGCATTTCAGAATATTCTAGCTTAAAACTTTTACTTTTAAATGATATCCTTATAGTGTAATTTCCTTTTTAAAAGGCTCTTCATAACACGAGGCTCTTAGCTGCTTATTCAGCCATTGACCCCAGAGTGAAATATTTATGCTATACCATGAAAGTATTTACAAAGGTGAGTATGCTTCCTGTTTTGATTTATTAGGAAATTTTATTATATCTTCAGAGCTTGTTGAAAACATAAGTGTATCTTTTCTTTTCTTTTTTTTAAAGAAACCATAACATGTCAAAAGCCTCTTTTAACTATTTGGGAAGCCCTTCCCAACAAGCTAAATTTTGTCTTAAATTTTACATGAATAACTGATCTTCCTTGTGACTGTTCCACTGCTTTGTTGGACTCTTCCTTTTGTCTTTCTTTCTTTTTGTTTAACTGGTCTCACTTGGTTTTGTTGGCATATTTTAGCATTTGAAAATGTTACTTATTTATTAGTGCCTTATCAAAGCACCTTACTTGTGTTGACATTAGAATAGCTGCAAGCAGAAAATACTGGTGATCTTTCTTTTGTGATCCTCATTTTTTCTCTCTAGATGTGCGACATTGGTGATGCTTCCAGAGGCAGCTTATCATCATATGCATACACCCTTATGGTGCTATATTTTCTCCAGCAGAGGAATCCTCCAGTCATTCCTGTCCTTCAAGAGGTAAAAGAAATTATATTTCTTAGCTGTTAAGCTGGGTGATCTTGAAGCCCTCTTCTTTCTTAAAAATTCTGTGGCTCTGGACAACAGGTGGGATTGACTTTGGGAGGAATGGGTGGGTGGGGAGGGGGACAGAGGGGAACAAAAGGGATGGATGTAATACAACAACAATAAAATTTTTAAAATAAATAAATAAAATGTAAAAAAAAAAAATTCTGAGGCTCTGTAGTTAAATTCTTACCAATTTTTCTACAAGTTTTTCAGTGCATTAAGTTTGTAACCCATACTAATAGCTTAAAAATTAATTGCAGATATACGAAGGTGAAAAGAAACCTGAAATATTTGTTGATGGTTGGAATATTTATTTTTTTGATCAAATAGATAAACTGGTACGTATTTGAATAGTAAAGTTTATTTTACATGCTTGACTAAAAATTCTATGCTGTAGTATACACGGACAGCAACTATCACTTGTTATTTATATTATGATAGTTTTTTAAGAACTGGCATATACAGATATTTTCATTGATGTTGAAAAATCTTTTTTAAGAGTATTTTTAGAGCGAGGGGAAGGGAGAGAGGCAGAGAGGGAGAGAGACATCAATGTATGGTTGCCTTTCACCTGCCTTCAGCTACAGACCTGGCTGGAGACCTGGCTTTCAGCCTGGTTAGGTGCCTTGGCTGGAAATCAAACCTTCGACCTTTGGGTTAATACTGAATAATTCCAAGTGGTTTGGTAACTTTTTCCAAATGAACAAATGTTTACTCTGTGGTTTTGTATGGAGAGTTTGGGGAGACTTGGAATTATCATCATCAAGCCTCTTAAAGTTTATTTCAAGATTCCTCCACTAACATGCTTCATTTTGAGGCTGACATTTAAACCCTGAGAGGCATAGGATAGAGATTTGAAAATTAATGTAAATGGTATTGTAAAATTAAAGACAAGTTATATAATTACATCTTTTGTTTACTTAAACTAGTTAGAAATAAGTCCAGATTTACTTTACATTAAGTGAATATTGATATGAACACTTTCCTATAGAGCCTGATATCCCTTCTTTTTTTCGATTTCTAGCCCACCTATTGGCCAGAATATGGAAAAAATACAGAATCTGTTGGGCAGCTCTGGTTGGGACTTCTTCGTTTCTACACAGAGGAATTTGATTTTAAAGAACATGTTATTAGTATCAGAAGAAAAAATCTGCTTACAACTTTTAAGAAACAGTGGACCTCAAAATACATTGTTATTGAAGGTAAAATCAAAACTAAAACTGAAATACAATATAGAGTTTTAATTAGGAAGGCATTGTTCTTCATGCATTTAGTTTGACCATGGTGATCCCTTTTCTTGCCACTGAATGCAAGGATTCACGGACCATTGATGTTTGTTGTTATTTACTTTATTTTCTTTCATTCTTTCTCTCTTTCTAAAGAGTTTTTATTCGTTCTTTTCAGAGAGAAGGGCAGGGAGGGAGGAAGAAAGAGAGAGAAGCATCAATATATGTTTGTCTTTCATCTGCCTCCAGCCCTGGACCTGGCTGGAGACCTGGCTGGCAACCTGGTTATGTGCCCTGACTGGGAATCGAACCAGCGACCCTTGCTTGCTTGGGTTCACAGGCCAGCACTCAATCCGCTGAGCTCACCTGTAAATTTATTTTAAATCCTTTATAAAATAGTATTTTGAATAAAAAGAGTGCTTTACTGCCATTTGTTTTATGAACCAGTTTATTCAAATCTCACATACATCTTTGACATCAGCAACCTTTTCATCATTGCCACCACTTTGAGTCATCCAAAAATGTTCTAGAACACAATATATATCCATTCATCTAAGATGTTTGTCTGCAGATATTTAAGATCATACGGGAAGTCTTATATGAAGCCCTTATTGGAAATTGAAATTCAAGTAGCCATTGCCTCTTTGTGTTTTATTTAGCTTATGAGTGCATTCTATAATATCCATGATGAATTAATTTCTAATGTGATCCTTTAAAAGCTTGTTAAGCCCTGACCAGTGTAGCTCGGTTGGGCACCACTCCACAAAGCAAGGTTGTCCTTTAGATTCCCAGTCTGGGCACATGCCTGGGTTGCCTGTTCAGTCACTGTCAGGGCACATATAAGAAGCAACCAATCTATGTTTCACCCTCTTTTTCTCCCTTCTCTAAAAATAAAGTCTTTGTTTGTTTGTTTTGTTTTGTTTTGTTTTTTGAAAGGCTTGTTAATTTAATTAGCAGGAACACTTAGTGTAAAATGTCTTAAGTATATTTGTGATCTCTGAATGAATCCAAAACTAGCATCAAATAATGTCGGGTTAATATTAGTCTTCTCCTAATGATACTTTATTGTTCAAAACACAGCCTCTCCTCAAAATATGAAGGATTTTATAAGGATTCAAATATAAAACAACACCCTCTTTTTTTTTTTTTGGATACTTTTGAGAAACAAAACTTCGCTTATATTTGGGAATCTATATTATTTAACTGTATAACAGATTTGAAACTCATTAAATTAAAAAGGCAGTCATTTAATATTCTTATTAATGATAAATTATGTAACACTTGTTATGAAGGCCAGTTACTGTATGAATAATGACATTCTCTATTTTTTTTTTTTTTTAATTTAGATCCTTTTGATTTGAATCATAATCTTGGAGCTGGATTGTCCAGGAAAAGTAAGTTAATTTATTTTGTAAATATTAATGTTACATCCTTTAAATTCATCTAATTGAGCCTTCATTCTTTTTTTCTTAGTGACAAATTTTATAATGAAGGCATTTATTAATGGTAGAAGAGTATTTGGTATTCCAGTCAAAGGATTTCCAAAGGACTGCCCCTCAAAAATGGTAAGTGTCTGTTGAAGATACGAAAAAGAAAAAAATCTAAAAGCCCTTATTACTTAAATACTCTGAAAGTCTGGTGAATCTAGCTAAGATAAACGATTACAGCACAAACTTCTCAAAACCTTTTTTAAAACATTGCTGTTTTAAGGCAATTCAACATGACCAGCCTCTGCCAAGCCCAGTTTACACATGCCTTCCAACATCCTGCTCTCTCATATGAAGTCTAGATTTTTTCTTTTATTTATTATTCTATTTGCAAAGAGTAATAAGTAAGTACCCTGATGGGACAGTGCTGCCTGTGCTTAAGAACAGTCTGTTCTCATATAACCCAGTACTCAGATTTCTATCAAACAGCACTCATTAAAAACAAAATTGCATTATAAACATGGGTTTCAGTGAGGGAAAAGGCAGTTAGGAGCTAGAGGGTTTTATGTTTAGAATAAGATTATGTTTTTTCTGCCTTGATTTTCTGAATAAAGACACTTTTAGTGAATCTTAACTGTGTGCTGTATAACCATATACGGTTTTTGGTTACATCTGTACATCGAGTTTTTTGCTAGATGGTGCCATCGCTGTCTTTCAGTGCTCCTGAAACTTGTTCAAACATAGTACCTGGGGGTTTTATTAAATGCAGACTTTGATTCAGGAGGTCTAGGGTGGGGCCCAGGACTGTGCATTTCTTACAAGCTCCCAGGTTATTCTGATGCTGCTGCTCCCCACCTTAATCCCAGCGGCAAAGAGTCTGGAGTCCAGACCATTGTCTTTCCATTCTTCTGACAATTTCCTCCAGAAATCACAACACAACAAACTGGTAGCACAGAGCTTCTCTCTTTTTCTTTTTCTTTTTTAAAATATTTTCTTTATTATTTTTAGAGAGAGGGAAAGGAAAAGAGGCAGAGAGGGAAAGAAACATCATTGTATGGTTGCCTTTCACCTGCCTCAAGCTACTGACCTGGCCGGAGACCTGGCTTGCAACCTGGTTATGTGCCCTGGCTGGGGAATCAAACCAGCGACCTTTGGGTTCACAGGCCAGCTCCTTATCCACTGTGCCACCAGCCAGGGCTCTCTTTTTCTTTTTAATCTGTGTAACGCAGATCATGTTCCTCAGTTCCTTCGGTTTTAGCCTTTTCCTTTTTTGAGAAGAGCAAAGCATTTGTTCTTGCCTCAGCTCTCCCCTGCTCCTGAGACAGCTGACTCCTGGGGATGTGTAATACTCACACTCGGAAGCATGCTGGGAGGAAAAGCTACCGTTATGGTTTAGGATAAAACAGTTCTGAGTGATGAAAAGAAATAAACAAAAATGGAGTTTAGGTGAAACTATCCTGAATTAGATCTCATAATGGTTTTAGATTTTGAAATTAGCCTAAATAATATTTATTAAAATAATGGGACCCTGGCTGGTAGCACAGTGGATAAGGTGCCGGCTGCGAACCCAAAGGTCGCAGGTTCAATTCCCCATCGAGGGTACATAAACAGGTTGCAAACCGGTCTCCAGTCAGGTCTATGGCTGGAGGCAGGTGAAATGTAACCATACATTGATGTCTCTCTCCCTCTCTGCCTCTCTCCCTTCCCCTCTTTCTAAAATAATGAAATAAAATCTTTAAAAAAATAAAAATAATGATATGTCAGTCTTAATGATAAAAGATCCCTGGTTGTTGTTGGTTTGTTTTTGTGTTTTGATCTCTTATTAATAGTTCATATTTGTATATATTTATGTTTTGCTAGGAGTACTTTTTTGATCCAGATGTGCTGACTGAAGGAGAGCTGGCCCCAAATGATAGATGTTGCCGAATTTGTGGGAAAATTGGACACTTCATGAAGGACTGTCCTTTGAGGAGAAAGTAAGCTCAAAAGGGGTAGTTTAGTTTCTGTGTTCTTTGTTGTTGTTGTTGTAGTTGTATACATCCATCCCATTTCCCCTCCCCTAGTTTCTATGTTCTTAATGTACCAGTTTTTAAATGAGGTTCTTTTGTAACAGAAAACGAACTTGTAGGAAACTCATCAGTTCTCAAGATACATTTAAGATTTTTTACAATGAAAATAACATGATTGAAAATAAGGCCTGACATGCAGATGATGAGGATTGACTCAGGTATACAGATGATAGTCTCGCAGGCATGGGCTCTTATCCTAATTTTGGTCATTGCCTTAATCATTATTTAGTCATTTAGTCATTGACCACCCCAGCTAAGATGGAAGAGAAAACTAAAATTCTTCCCTCTTACAACAGTGAGAAGTTCAGAATCATTTCAGTCAATAAAATGTAAAATTGGTTCCTTTATAGAAGTGATGTCAATTACACTTCTAATGTACAATAATTGAGGTGTACCGTGTTGGGGTTTGGACTCACCAACAGTTTATCGGACTATAGGACCCTTCACTTGTAGTGTCCTACTCAGTTGGGTGACCATGCTTTCTTCCATGTGGTGTTTGCGGGGCAAGGGGCGGGGGGGCGCAAGGGGACATGGTTCTGGTTGCTTGCTTGGAACATATGGGATGGTAGCTGTGTTGTTGTTTTTTTGTTTGTTTTTTTTTAATATTTTATTATTTTTAGAGAGAGGCAGAGAGGGAGAAAGACATCAATGTATGGTTGCCTTTCATCTGCCTCTGTTTTTAATTGGACAGTAATATGGCCAGGTAGTTCAGTTGTTTGGAGTATCATCATTTATACCAAAAAGTTTGCAGATTTTGTTCCTGGTCTGGCACATATCTCCTAGATTGCAAGTTTGATCCCTAGTCAGGGTGCATACGGGGAGGCAGCCAATCAATGTTTGCCGCCTGTCTGTCTGTCCCTCCCCCTTCCCTCCCTCTGCTTCCCTTCCTCTCTAAAATTAGCAAAAATCATACATCATCTGGGAAGGATTAAAAATAACAAGTGCATTGATGTCTCTCTCCCTCTCTGCTTCTCTCTCTTCCCATCCTTCTAAAAATAATAAAATCTTTAAAAAAAAATAATAAGTGCAGCCTGCGAACCCAAAGGTCACTGGTTCGATTCCCAGTCAGGGCACATAACCAGGTTGCAAACCAGGTCTCCAGCCAGGTCCATGGCTGGAGGCAGGTGAAAGGCAACCATACATTGATGCTTCTCTCCCTCTCTGCCTCCCTCCCTTCCCGTGTCTCTAAAAATAATAAGTAAAATCTTTAAAATAATAAATGAATAAATAAAATGTTTTTTATTTTTTAAAAATACAATTATTTAATACATTTTTTGTTTTTACTCATAATAGTGACCATGTTGGGCGAGGTAGAAATGATTTTAATATTTTAAGAACCTGAATCTCCTTATACTGCCTTGTGAACCTGTTTCTTCTGGTTTCTTTTCTAAGGAACTAGATATATAAATGTATTTAAAGTTTCACATGTCAAATTTCCAGCGCCTAGTGAAGAATGCTAAGTGGGCCAGAAGGCTATCAGAAGAATAAGATAGGTTTCATTACATCAGTATCACAGTCGGTATTAAACCAAAGAGTTCCACTAATTGTAAAAACTGGTTTTGCAGCATTGGAGTAATTGTGAAAATAAAAAGGAAAAATACCTCATAAGCCCTGTGGTTGCTTCCTAAAAGAGAAGATAGACCTAAGTTTCTGAACTTCCTGTTTTGCCCTATGATACCTTCTATTTCAGGTTATTTCCTAAACCTGGGGTTGTCTTATTTTGTTAAGTTTAGATTTTTCCTACTAGTATTATGTCGTCTTCCACAGAGGGAGGCGACGGCGAGATCAGGAAGATACCCCAAACCAAAGACACCCTGAGAACAAGGAGAAAAGAAGCAAAGAGGACAAAGAAATTCAAAACAAGCACACAGAAAGGGAGGTGTCAGCAAAAGAGGAAAAGCCCATGCAATGCACACCTCCAAAAGCCAAGCCAGGCAAAGCTGCTGTTGATCTGGGGAGAGAGAGGACGCTAAGGCCACCCACGGAAAAGTGGAAGAGACAGGATGACAAAGACTTGAGAGAAAAACGTTGTTTTATTTGTGGACGAGAGGGGCACATTAAAAAAGAATGCCCGCAGTTTAAAGGCTCTCCAGGTATGAACACCAGCCACACTTTGATATTTACAATTGCATCTCGAGGGAAATCTCTTTTTTATTAGAGTTCTTTGCTATTTCAGTTATAGTTATTACATTAACAAATATAATGACTGAAAAAAGATTTTGTTTTTAAGAAATTAAAATTTCCTCCTTTTATTCCCATCTTTTATAAGCCTTAAACACTTATTCCTGATTTTATTTAGAGGCTTAATAAAAGTCATTTGATTGACTTTTTAAATAGGATTATCGACAAAGTGAAAACCTTGTCATCCCCAGCACTTAAAAATGTAGCTTAAGTGACATAACTTGAACTATAACTTGAGGGTCACTACTTAGTACGTGTACTTTTGATATCAAAGCACTGCCCATCCATGAAGGAGGTATCGTTTATGTTATCTCAGGATTTCATACTCTGTGTTCAGTGAGCCACTGTACATTAATGCATGTGCATAGAAAAGGGACTAAAAGGAAATAGGTTATACCGTTAACAGTGGCTCTAACTGCAGAGGAGAATTATGGAACATTTTATCTGTGGATTTTATCATTTAAATATTTTTCTGCAGAAAGCATGATTATTCTTTTTTATTTAAAGATTTTATTTCATTATTTTTAGAAAGAGGGGAAGGGAGAGAGGCAGAGAGGGAGAGAGACATCAATGTATGGTTGCTTTTCACCTGCCTCCAGCCACAGACCTGACTGGAGACCTGGTTTGCAACCTTGTTATGTGCCCTGGCTGGGGAATCGAACCTGTGACCTTTGGGTTCGCAGGCCGGCGCCTTACCCACTGTGCTACCAGCCAGGGCTTGATTATTCTTATGATAAGGAAAAGTGTATTATTGTCCTTTTAAGTTATTGGATCTGAATTGACCTATTGTATGAAATGGGTCTTGTGTATGTGTAATAAGTTCTGATTTACAAGCAACTTATACACTTGCTTTTTCAGAACAAACCTGTGAATGTGGATAACATATGATTAGCTTAGAAAAAACTCAAGACATAATTTTAATTAAAATAGTAACTCTCTTTCTGTCCTCAGTTGTACATGTTTTTGGAGAGCATACAAAAAGTTAGCACTGCTGACAAATTTCCCTAAAAGGCTCACTTTAGTGTTTATTGTTCCTGGAATACTATGCATCTTCCCACATTTTATATCAGCAATATGGTATCTTTTTTTTTAAGACAGGAAATTTTAGACCTGTGCTTTTACCTTTTTTCAAAAAGAAGCTTTATATGCAAGTAACTATAATTTTAAATTAATAATTGACTTTAAAATAGGACTTCAAGAACTTGACAAATTCAAATTCAAGTTCTTTTGTCCTGATGTGGGACATAGGCCAGAATAAAATGATTTTCTTTAGGAGTATAAGCAGTTAATGTATTTAAGCAAAATTAAAATAATAGCAACAGCTAACATTCATTGAGTGCTTAATATAGATCAGGCACTATTTCAACTGCTTTACATGGGTAATTTCATCTAATTTTAACCGTAGCCCCATCAAATGTGGTGTTATTGATATCCTCAGTTTACAGATGAGGAAACTGTAAACAGTATAGGTAAGAGGTAATGGAGTTTCACTAAAATTCTTTCTGTAGGTAACCTACCCTTCAGAGGAGTAGCAAGTTTCCATTTGTCTGCTAGTGAAGCTCTCACAGTGGTTAGAGGAGAGATTCTGGCGGTTGGAGCACAGCAGTATCAAAGGGAGAGCGAATGCCCTGGGGCAGTAATGGATATTAGCCAACCAAAGGGAAAGCACTAGAATCTTGGCTACTTCCAGAATGCAGTATTTGCATATTAATCAGGTTAGAGTTAAAAATAAGAAGGGAGGAGTGGAGCTGGAGTGTGGTGAATTTCCTCTAGGAGCTGCTCCTTCTCATTTCTTCACAATATACTGAGTGGAGCTTCTGTCATGTTAACAGAAAAATCTCTGTGTCTTATGAACCAAGTGGCCACTGGTTCAATTCCCAGTCACGGCACATTCCTGGGGTATAGGTTTGGTCCCAGTAAGGGTGTGTGTGGAAGGCCACTTGATCCATATTTCTCTTTTTCTTCTTCCCTTCCCCGCTCTCTAAAAATGAAAAACAACATTTTTTTTAAAAAAAGGAAATATCTTTCTGTAAAAGTTTGAAAACAGGGCTACTGCTTTCAATTTAAAGTAGGAACAAAAAGTGCTCATTTCTTTCTTACGTGTGTTTAAATCAGATTGTGTATTTGGATCCCCTTCTTTACCTAGCCCTTTGAGACCAGCTGACACATTTGTTTAGGTAAATGTAGTAGCTCCAGCCTGAGCAGGAAGGCCTTAATCATCTGTCCCTTCAACAGGCATGTACTGGATGCTAGCAGCTGTGTGCCAGGTCTGTGAGGTGCTGGGCAGGCCCAGACCCTGACTCTCTTTCTGGCTGAGCCCCCTGGCTCCCTCTTACTCTGCCCTCAGCACAGTGTGGTGAGGCAGCTTGCTATGCCCGGAATGGCGGGGTGTGTTTTAAGCATCTCTGCATATGCATCTTGCTTTCCAGTTAGCTTGCAAAGTTCTGCCACGCACACACCTAATTGCACCTCTCCTTGGATATGGTTATGGTTTTAAAGCTGTTTCGGATGCTATTCCTTTCGATTTTGTAAACCAGTGTATTTCATTTTTTAGGCAGTGCTTTTACATGAAGACAAAAAGAAACAAAAAGCAACTATATTTTTGAGTCCCCAGTCAGGTATGTGGTTTAAAAAAATAACAAATGTGTGTTATTTTATTCACTGTGTAGATTACCACATGCCTTTTGAGACACTTCTTTTGAATAGATTGGGCTCAGAATCACTTGGGGAACTTGTAAAAATACTGTTGCCCTGCCCCACCTTCATTTCCTAATTCAGATTCTTCAAGGGTTAAGCTTGGGCCTATGTATTTTTTTAAATGTTAGAGGTGTTCTTATACCATCCCTTAGTAGGAACCATAGCCCTCACTGTTCCTCCTGCATGCTTTTTGTTTCTGCTTTGAAATTGCCACTGTGTTGTCAGCAGTGTATCTCTTCATGGAGATTGTTCACTGCACCAAAGTAAGGAAAGAAAGCAACTCTCGGCCTGATCTCTACTCTTTCTCCAACAAGTATTTATACCCTCCCACCTGCTTAGTGGGGGGCATGGGCCTAAACAGTGAGGATACAACATTGAACCAACATAGCCCCCGCTTTCTTTTACTCTGTGCATATTCTCATCAGAAGAGATACATAAATATTTCATGTGGTGACAGGTGCTTAGAAATACAAAGCAGGGAAAAGGACAAAGGGAATGTTGGAGAGGGAGGCAGCCTCTCTGAAAAAATACCATTTAAATTTAAGCAAAGAATCAAATACAGGAAGGGGCAAGTCAAGGGGCTACTGGAGTTAAACTGATGCAGCAGAACGAAAGTTTTTGTCCTCCAGCATCACTGAGTAGACTGAGCAGGCAAGGGTGGTTGAAGGTGAGGTCAGGGTAGGTAGGGCTATATCACATAGCACTGATTGACGACATTGAGTGAGGGCTTCTACTGTCTTTAAGGTAGCACTAATATGATTTGTGATGTGTTGAGTGACAAAGTATGACAGAAAATGAATCAGAGATGACATTGATATTTGGCCTGAGTAAAAGAATGGAAGTTGAATTTTCTATGCTGGAAAATACACAGAGCAGACTGGGGGGAGAAAAAGGACTTAGTTTTAGACATGTAAGTTGAAGAAACCTGCTAGATACCTGGGTTGAGATGCCACGTGGCTGGTTGGATATACAAGCCTGGTCATTAGAGCAGAGGTCCAGACTGAAGATACAAATTTGATGTGTATCAATGTGTAATAGTATTTAAAGGCCTGGGTGTGAGATCACCTAGAGAGTATATACAGATAGAAAAGAGGAAAGCATTTAGGGATTCAGGTGGAAAATAAAGGAGACAGAGAAAAACTGGGCAGTGAGAGAACAAAAGCAGCAAGAGAGGTCTGTCCTGGAGTCCACATGGAGAAAGTGCCTCAAAGAGAAGGGATAGAGTGTTTGGATGAGTTATTGCTCATAGATCTGCTGCAGATGTAGAGAGAATTAAGCAAGGGATTTGGCGCTGTAGAAGTCACTGGTAACTTTGAAAAGAGCTAATTCTTTGGAGTGGAGGGGAGAAAACCTGGTCAGAGGGAGCTTTGGTGAGGAATGCTGGGAGAAGAATTATAGGCATTGTAACTGAGGCTGTGGATGCCAAGTGCCAGGTCCCTAGGTCTATGGGCAGATACTGAGAGGGAGGGAAACCCAGGAGGCTCTGAAAGCCTTTCTCTGGTGGTTCAGGAGTGCTTTTGAGTCCTGAACAGAAGGGAGGAAAGTAGAGCCGAAAAGAAAAGTAAAGTAACTTTAATGTACTAACTTTTTTAACTTTTTTGGTAAGAAGAGATGAAACTGTAAATTTGATGTACTCCGAGTCTGGCCTGCAGGCATCCTTCATAACTGCTAAGAGCTGTCTGTCTGTCTGTCTCTGTCACCCCCTTTCCTTTCTCTTCTTTCCCTCTCATCTTGTTCAAAAAAAGTAGGGTTAAAGCAGGGAAATTATATAAGCAAATGTAGTCTTTTGAACTTGATTGTATACTTAATGAGAAAAGTTTTTGAAATTTAAAAACTGATATTTTAACCTGATATTTTTGTATGTAATATCAGACAGCCCACATCTTTTATGCTCAGCTTTTACGTATATTGCTGAAGTGCAAACAGTTGTTTGCCCCTTAGATTGGAGAGATGCCTGTGTTGGTCACAGAGTGTGAGGAGCCTAACTGTTTCTACCACCGTGTGTCTGCGTCAGGAATAGCACTCAGCTCCTCAGCACCCTTTAGAGCCCTGCAGTAGAGAGAGCTCTTCCGCACTGCACTAGCCCCGTGCCGGGCTGCAGAGATAACCCCCAGGAGAGCTGAGGAATGTTTGCTTGTCTCTACTTGGAATGTTTTCAACAAGAGAAAAATAAGTGGAATTACTAAGTTATTTAACTATTTCCATTTCTGCTATTGCCAGGATCAGTTATCTCAGATATATCATCTAGAAAGAAATAAGCATTTATTTTATGATCTGTGAACTTTACAGTTGGTGGTTTTATAGAGGATTGGAGAAAACATTTGAAATGGCATTAAATTTTTTAAAAGGCATGGGGATTGAGACATGTATACAGAGTGAGGCCAGATAATTCAAAGAGAAACGGAAATCTTCAAAGAATTGCCACCCTTACCCAAAAGAGGAATGGTATGTGTGAAAGATAAATGCACAGGAGGTGCAGTGAGCAAATTCATGATCAGCTGTTCTCTGGAAGGTTTTGTGATTGTTCTCAGTAGAATGGACTTAAAAAAGGAAAAGTGCTCCTGGGAAAACCCCCCAAATCAAATAGAAGTGAAATGAGAGCGGGGCCTAGTGTGAGATGATTTGATAGACAGTGAAAGCAGCCATGAAAGGTGGGTGAGGAGGTTAGCAGGCTGCCCCTGGAGGCAACTTGCAGCAGATGAAAACCTATGGGAAACAGATTCCAACACAGTTTATGGAATTGTTTCCCATAGATCTTCTGAGAGTTTGAGGGTCACATGGTTAGCGTATGTAAACAAGCCAAAACAGTGTTGTTATTACAAGCTTCACCCTTGAACAGACATTTCCAGAACATGTTACACAGGAAAAAGACTGGTTCTTGCTTAGTTTAGATGTTCATTTTGCCAAGAATAAAAAGCTTAAGAGTATCAGCTCTGTAATTGCATGATATAATTTCTAGCTTTATAATCTAGAAACACCTACTTAGCCTCCACTGCCTCAGTTTCCTCATCTGTTATAAGGGGATAATAATAATAATAATACATGATGTAAGGATGTTGAAATCCATGTAAAGGCTCTTATTACCTGTATATAGCAAGAATAGAGCAAAGGTTTGTGGGGGTGGTGGTGATTCATTGATATTTCTGCAAGGATATATCATCACTGCTCCCACTAAAGCTTTTGCACATTTTGAAAGTATGATTTGATTTGATTTTATTAGAGATTTTTTATTTATTATTTCCAGAGAGAGGGGAAGGGAGAGAGGCAGGGAAGGAGGGAGACATCAATGTATGGTTGCCTTTCACCTGCCTCCAGCTATAGACCTGGCTGGAGACCTGGTTTGCAACCTGGTTAGCAACCTGGTTAGGCGCCCTGGCTGGGAATCGAACCAGTGACCTTTGGGTTTGCAGGCTGGTGCCTTATCCACTAAGCCACCAGCCAGGTTGAAAGTATAACTTTATTAAAGTGCTGGAGGAATACAGAAATTAGACATAGAAATGGCATTACCAATTGACAGTAAGTTGGGATTTCTCTATCTTTTAAGTAAGAAATTGATATTTACAGATGTTTTTGAGCAACTGTAAAACTTAAAGTTACTGCAGGAAAAAAAGCAAAATTAGACCTCCTCAGCGTGCACCTGCCTGACTGCTCGCTCCCAGCTCCTCCTCCTCTTGCCATTGCAGTTGGACTCAGCATCCCAGTCACACCACGTGGCTTTTGAGGGGAGACCCTGGTGGGTTGTGGCAGATCGGTGGTGGGTGCAGTCAGAGAAGGTGACACAAGATAGCTGAAGTATTGATAACACTAAGGAAATCTGTCACAATTTGAAAAGATAAGCAAAATTTGATTTCCAGACACCACAGAAAAAGAAGTAAAAATGCGTCCACTGCGAATTTTTGTGAATGATGATCACCACGTGATGGCAAAGCATTCTTCCATTTATCCAACCCAAGAGGAACTGGAGGCAGTCCAGAACATGGTGTCCCACACAGAGCGGGCTCTCAAAGCTGTGTCTGACTGGATCGACGAGCAAGAGAAAGGCAGTGGTGAGCATGCTGAATCTGAGAACTTGGACATGCCCCCAGAGGACGAGACCAAAGAAGGGGCTGGGGAACGGAAGATAGAGCACATGACCAGAACCCTGCAGGGGGTGATGCGTGTTGGCCTCGTGGCGAAAGGCCTGCTGCTCAAGGGGGACTTGAACTTGGAGCTGGTGCTGCTTTGCAAAGAGAAGCCCACGACTGCCCTCCTGGGCAAGGTGGCTGACAACTTGACCATCCAGCTTACTGCTGTTACAGAAGATAAGTATGAAATACTGCAATCTGTTGATGATGCTGCAATAGTGATAAAAAACACAAAAGAGCCTCCATTGTCCATGACCATCCACCTGACATCCCCAGTTGTCAGAGAAGAAATGAAGAAAGTATTAGCTGGAGAAACACTATCAGTCAATGACCCCCTGGACATCCTGGACAGGCAGAAATGCCTTGTTGCCTTGGCGTCCCTCCGACATACCAAGTGGTTCCAGGCCAGAGCCAGTGGGCTGAAGTCGTGTGTGATTGTCATACGGGTCCTAAGGGACCTGTGCACCCGAGTGCCTACCTGGGGTCCTCTAAGAGGATGGCCCCTTGAGCTTCTCTGTGAGAAGTCCATCGGCACAGCCAGCAGACCCATGGGTCCTGGTGAGGCCCTGCGGAGAGTGCTGGAGTGCCTGGCGTCAGGCATCGTGATGCCAGATGGTTCTGGCATTTATGACCCTTGTGAAAAAGAAGCTACTGATGCTATTGGGCATCTAGACAAACAGCAACGGGAAGATATCACACAGAGTGCACAGCATGCTCTGCGACTTGCTGCATTTGGCCAGCTGCATAAAGTCCTGGGTATGGATCCTCTGCCTTCTAAGATGCCCAAGAAACCAAAGAGTGAAAACCCAGTCGACTACTCTGTTCAAATCCCCCCCAGTACCACTTATGCCTTACACCAATGAAACACCTGCTGGAGGAGGATGGAGAGGGAAAGTCTCCCAGCAAAAAGAAGAAGAGTCAGAGGAAAGGAGAAAACAGAGCCTCCCCAGGTTATGAATGCCTTGATGAGGCTGAACCAGCTGAAGCCCAGACTGCAGTATAAACTGGTTTCCCAGATGGGACCAGTCCACGCCCCCACCTTCACCATGTCCATGGAAGTAGACCGCAGCTTGTTTGAGGCCTCAGGACCATCCAAAACGACTGCCAAGCTGCACTTGACTGTTAAGGTGTTATAGGACATGGGCTTGCCTGCAGGTGCCGAAGTCAGAGACTCCAGTAAATGAGGAGACTCAGCTGAGGAGATGGAGGCCAGGACAGCCTTGGTTCCCCTCCGCCCATGATAGAAGCTGCCTTCACCTCAGATCCCACTGCCGAGCAGGGGCCGATCCTTACCAAGTATGGCAAGAACCCTGTCAGCGAGCTTAACGAGAAGAGATGTGGCCTCAAGCATGAGCTCATCTCAGAAACTGGTGGGAGCCATGACAAGCACTTTGTCATGGAGGTTGAGGTAGATGGACAGAAGTTTCAAGGTGCTGGCTCAAACAAAAAGGTGGCAAAAGCATATGCTGCCCTTGCTGCACTAGAAAAGTTATTTTCTGATGCCCCTCTTGCACTTGAAGCCAATAAGAAGAGAGCCCCTGTGCCTGTCAGGTGGACTGAAGTTTGCTGCTAAACCACGTAACCCCAGCTTTGGCATGGGAGGCCCCATGCACAATGAAGTGTCCCTGGCCCCAAACCTTCTAGGGTGGGGAAGATGGGGTAACATCCATGGTTGAGGGAGAGGATTTGGTGGCACCAACCATGGAGGCAACTTGGCAACAGATGGTTATAGTGACTTTTTTACAGAGTGCTAACAGTTATGATTTTAGGTCTTCCTAGAGCATCTGAATGTATTGCACACAACATCAACTTTTTACTCCGATTTTCTCGAACTCCAAAACCTAAAGTGTCCATGCTGTGCCCCTGTGCTTCATGGGTTTCTCAACTGTGGCTTATCACTGCAGCTTGTCTGAAACTCTCAGTCTGCGGAATTTAAGACAATGGCAGCTTTTATCATCATTTTCCTTTGAACTTGGTCATGTTGAAATTCGCAATAAGTGGAAAACAATTTTCAGAGAATGCATTTTTGTGTGTGTAAGCATTGCTCAGAATTCTAGAGCCAGCATTGGTCAGCATCAAGGCAAAAGCCCACCTTTGCTTTTTATGGAAAGCATTACTGTATTTAAGAGACAGATAATGATGCCTTTTAATCTAGTTTGTCTTAATTTACAGCAGGCTTTGTATGAATTTTTAACCTTTTGACAAATTCCCAAATCTGATTGCTGCCTTTGACAGTGATGAAAACCATTTCACTACATCTCAGTCCAGAGCAACTGGCTTTTCATTTCTTCCTTTTTTTTTAATGACATGTGAAACGGTTGGAAACTTTGGAATTGTACATTGTGGCGCAGACTTGAGCAGAGCCTTGCGCAGGAAACTGGGCTCTTCACTTAGCTCCTGTTCCTGATGGGAGTCCCTCGAAGCAAGTCTGGTTTTGGCAAGATTTTGTGTTTATTTAGGCAAAAATTGGTCAAAACAATTACTGCATAATTTGTTCCCAGAGGTTTGAAACATTCAGTGAAACTTTTTAAAACTTTGATTGCATGATGTTTTTTTTTTTTAAAGAAAGTTATTGAGAGCAATGTCTTTTTATGCCAGGAAATAGTTATCCTGAATGATGTTGAAAACTTCCCCCTACCCCCTTTTTTTAATCAATACATGTTAAAGTAACAAGCAAAAGAAAAGGAAAAAAGAAATTACGATACCAGAAAAAAAAGTCACACATGGTTAAGATCTGTTTTTTTCCAATAAATTAAAATTTTCAAGTAAGTATATGGCAACTGTTAAGACTGTCAAAGTTATCCATGATAAATTCACCCAAATGATGTATGTTGTTACAAATGTGAAATGTCCCCACTATAAGTAGTAGTATTAAGTTTCTCCAAAACTCTTTCTACTAACCAGAGCCTGTTGGTATGGACAGCCCCTGCTCTTGCATATTAGTATATTGACCCTAGGCAAGAGGTTAGCATCTCTGAGCTCCATGGGTCTCATATATAAAATTGTAGTACCATCATCTATCTCACTGGGTGCTAAAAAGATGAACCCAGTTTGTAGTAAAGCACTCAGCCTAGTTCCCGTTCCTCTCCTAATACTTGGCCTGCATTTCTTTTCACTAATTATGTACAAGGTCTGTCCCAAAAATATCAAGCCATAAAAATTTTAATTATATTGACATTGGCTCAATACTTTCAGGGCAGACCTTTTACAGTTCTTAACTCCTAAATGACTTAGTAGTTCAAAGAAAATTGCATGAAATTTTTTGCTCTTGATTGTAACCTCTCTCCTCCACGTACACATGGCTAAGATACTGTGTTAGATGTTCAGTAAATCATATTGATTAGAGATATACTCATTCTGAGGGAAGAATGAAGGTGAAATATGGAATTGTTAAGAACATGAGCCCTTTCAAGTCGGACATGCTTGAGTTTGAAATCCATCCTAGGCATTACGGGCTGCATCACTTCAGCAAGTTTCAAACTTCTCTGTGCCTCAGTTGCCTTTATCAATTAATTGGGGCAAATGCCTTACAAGGTAACAAAGTGATTTCAGATATGTAAAGCCCATAGCACAGCATCTGGCACATACCTCTCAATGAATTATCACTAGTCTTGTTACTGTAGTTAACAGGAAGTCTCCAACCTTACTGTAATTTATCTAACTCATAGGAAATATATAAAGGAATTTCTCAGTAAAGTATGTGGAGATTAGAGAATTATGGTTATAAACTGATTTAATGCATAAATTAATTACTCTGGCTTAATCGTAACTATTTTGTATGAGAATCTCAAGAAACTTTTTTATCCTTAATTCTCTCCCCCACTTTTATTTAAAAATTATGTTTCTAAAGAAACTACCTGTCCCTTCATTTATTTTAATCCCATGGTTTGAAGTCTTAAAAATTAAAGATGCTATAAAGAGATTAATGGATATCTTTTCTCCCTCATGACAATGTATACTTATGACTTTTTTCCTTGACCAGAAAGTTAAAACTTGCTTATTAAAAAAAGAAGCTATTTATAATAAGTTTAAAATAATTGAAGTATATTTTTAAAAATAATATGGGGAGATCTTATCTGTGGCTATATAGATCATCTTTTTTATACCAGATATTTTTGATGTTACAGAATATGACTTTTATTTATTTAATCATTCCTGAATAAGAGAGTATTTTCAAATATATAGATCGATCACTGTCTTCAAAACTTTTTTGCTTATATACTCTTCCGCAAACTATTGAAAGGCTGTATATTTCTATGTATATTTTTAAGTTGATGTCTAAATTTTTCATCATAGTTTCAAAACTTGTAACTTCTGGAGAGGGGAATATAAACACTGGCATTATAAAATACAACTTCTTAATCAGCCTTAAATGTATAAAATGAAATACAAATATTATTGTAGAAATTTTGTATCATTTTCTTTTTCTCCTTGAATACCTTTGTTTTGCTTCCATAGAATTTCATCTTAAGGTAATATATTTTAAGCACTTTATTCATTAGCCTGTCATACTTATCTGTAACAAAAAGTTATATAAATTGGAATTTAAAGCTTTTAGTAAGTCTTAAAGTGTAAAAATGTAAGGTTTTATAATTGTTAGAAAAATATTAATTGATCAAAGCAAATTTACAAATTTTTATTTAAATTTACTTTTCATGTTTACATAACTAAAAATTACTGTCATTTAATGCAATATATGGGATTTTTCCCAATGCACCTATGTATCTTTGGACCAATACTACTTACTGCAGGAATGAAAACAGTGTTTCTTATCATTACTGTTGATTTTTTGTTTGTTTTTATGGTTGTTAGATTATAGAAACCTCAGTAGTCTCTATATAGCAAATTAAAAATAATAGAAATTCTTTTAATAGTTTGAATAGAAGACCTATTATAACAGTGACTCTTAATTATTTTTCATTCATTAAATGACCAAAAATCACCTGGGAATGCATCATCAGAAATTATTTGTGATTATCAGCTATCAATGAAATTTACCAATGGGTGTTTATTAGAGGCATTCACATTCATCATAGACCATTATTCTGTTTGCGTCCCTACCTCTCCAGGCCTTTTCACTCCTGAACAACATACTGCATTAAGATTTAGAGGGTTAGGAGATATGCCTGTTCCTTATATTACAGTGATGTATCTCACCCTGGGAAATTGGCCAATGCAGTAGAATTATGAAAGGGGAGTTGGAAAGGAAAATTGGTGCGATTCCTAGGAACCAGCCCAAAACTTGGGCTTTGAAGGCATTCTCAGAAAGAATGCAGATAGAAATTGAGAGGCTGCAGTCAACTCACCTAAAACCCTTTCCCTACTTTTTTTGTTAAGTCAGTGCAGGAATACACTTACCCAGGTTTGAAGATCTCTATGTATATAAAACACTATAAATAATGTTTGCGTATTTGCCTAGGTACATATCCTCAGGATAACTTCCTCATTAGAATAATGGGTTAAAAACTGCACATTTCAGCTGTGGTACAATACTGCCAACTTGTCATTATTGGCAACCCCAGAGGATCGTTCACAACCTGTTTCCCGTACCCTCACTTCATTGGGATAGTCCTTCTGTCAGCCTGTGTGAATTTCTGTTACCTTTGAACTCTTTAATATCTTTTTTTACATGTTTTCATTTGTATTTCTTCATGTTACATCTTTTTATTAGAGGAGCCTTCTTTGTTTTTACTTCTTTCTACACAGAAATTTGTTCATGCTTTGTCAATTGTGTTTCAACATCCTTCACCACTTCAATCCCCAGTTTTATTTTTCCAACCTCATTTTATGATTTGTTTTGCCATACAGACGTGTGCTTGCTTGTTTCTTTATTTTTTAAAAGATTTTATTCATTATTTTCAGAGAGAAGGGAGGGAGGGAGGAAGGAAAGGAAAGAAGGATCAATGTATTGTTTCCTTTCACCTGCCTCCAGCTAAGAAACTGGCTGGAGAGCTGGCTTGCAACCTGGTTATATGCCCTGATTGGGGTATCGAACCAGCAACCTTTGGGTTCACAGGCCAGTGCCAATACACTGAGCCACCAACCAGGACCTTTTTCCTTTTAGTAGTTTGACCTCAAACAAACTTTTGGGTAGTTTCAAGTCATGCTTACACAATTTTATGAATGTTATTTTCTTTGCTCAGATCACATTAAAGTTCATATTTTATTTCTACTAGTTTTGAAGTTTCTTCAAGTATTCTTAGATTTATTTTTATATATAGGGGGTTACGTGATTAGGTGATACAATAAATAAGATTATTAGAAAGGAACAGTTTCTTAACATTTTGGGAAAAACAAAAAGACATAATAACTACCCATCTACTAGAGAATTGGCATTTTTTCATATTCTCTTCCATCTTCTCTAAATAAAAGATTAAAATAGTGAAAGTGCCCTTTCACTACCACCCTCAGGCCCATTCTGTCCAATGTGTTCCCCTCCAACCCAGAGGCATTCATTATTGAGTTCATATGCCTTCAGTTCTTCATTAAAGGACATTATGCTGTATAAAATGATCTGCAACCTGCTTTACCTGTGGGTTTTTTTGTTTGTTTGTTCTAAAGAGAGAAGGGGAGAGAAACATCAATGTATGGGTTGCCTTTCACCCACCTCCAGCTGGAGACCTGGCTGAAGACCTGGCTGGAGACCTGGCTTGCAACCTGATTATGTATCCTGACTGGGAGATCAAACCAGCGACCTTTGGGTTTGCAGGCCAGCCAGCACCTTACCTACTGTGCCACCAGCCGGGCTCATATCTATTATTAACAAAACTATTTTAAATTTTCTACATGTTCCTGTATATAAATTTAGAGTATTTTTTTTCCCATTATTCCATCATATGAATGCAGACTACTGTATGTATCCATTACCAACTACATGAGCATTTAGATTGTATCTGATTTTTTGCTGTTACAATGTTGTAAACATTCTTGTGTGAGTATCCTTGAGCATAGGTGAGATATTCTATTGGATTTGTGTACCCAGAAGTCAAATTGTTAGGTCATTGCATATTTGCATTTTCAGTTTAGGTGCTGGCAAATTACCCTGTAATTGGCTGAAACAATTGCCACTCCCACCAGCAGTGTTTATTTTTGCACGTCTGATTGGTGAAAAATACTTCAGTGTTTTTCTAATGTGTATTTTCTTAACTCCAGTAAAGCTAAGCTCCTTTTTATATGTTTACTGGCCAGTTGGAGCTCCTCTTGTATGAAATTCCTGTTCACATAGTTTGCTCATTTTCTTGTTGCATCATTTGTTCTCTTACTAACTTGTAAGGGTTCATCACTTATTCTGAATACCGCTCCATTACTATATACATTCCAAGTGTCTTCCTCCACTGTATTTTGTCTTCCAACTTGTGTCTGTTGCCACTCCAAAATTTTTAATTTTGAGATAATCAAGTGTTTGGTTTTCTATGAAGAATGTTTTTTTGCATGGTCATGTGGTTCATAATTCTAAAGTCATCTTTTAAGAAATTCTCCCCTAACCTGAGGTCATAAAGATATCCATCTATATTTTCTTTACTATCTTTAAAACCTTACTTTTCCTATTTAGATACTTAATACATCTGGACTGTGTGTAAAGTATGAGGTTGTGATCTAGTCTTTTCCCCCCTCGTGTGAAAAGCCTATCCTCAATACTTTATGCAGTTCAGAATATCAGAGATGTGTGCCTATAGACTGGCAGACACTCTGTGATTTATAAAAGCTACAGTAGAGTGCTTTGTATCTTCCTCACCCATAACACTCTGATTTCACTGTGAGTTGACTGTCTAGATGATACCCCGCTTTGAAAAGTTTGCTTTTGAAGGCATAAATTTTTATTTGCATACTTAATATGTTTGCTTTAGAAAATATAGTTAAGTGAAATGAAATAAAGACCATTTATACTTGCTCCATTCTAGAGCATTAAGTACTATTTTGGTTTTGTTGGTAAACTTTTTCTGTCTTTTTATATCAATGACATTTATGCAGTATTTTCTGTGTCCTAGGTTCTTTTTTTTTTTTTTTTGGCTTTACAGCTTTACATATACTTTTTAAAATCTTCACAATAACTCAAAGGGAGTAGGTATTAGCACCCTGATTATACAGATAAGGAAAATGAGCACCAAATACAGGGGTGAATACAAGACATAATTAATACAAGAATAAACGTTTGCATACTCACAACTATAAACCTACTTTGCCCACCCCAGTGTATATGCTTGGTGGAGTTTTGGGTTTTTTCATGAGTATGTTTATTTTTAACCATTTTTTATGAAAATAGTCTTCATGTGGGTTTATAACATGCTTTTTCTAATGCCATTATCCTGTGCATACCTAGTATGATATTGTGTTCATAATATATTTAGTCACATCACAAGTTTTAGGCATACTTAAATTATTAGAAAGCATATGTGAATATTCATTTAGCAAAATTTCCACCCACCTCTGTCCTTCTGACTTTCCTTTAAACAATTTGTTGATCAGAAATTGGTGTCTTGTTTTAATTTACATTTTTTTATTACCTTTTGATACGAGAATTTTTATATACTCATATACTATTTTTTTCTCACATATATTGCTTGTATCGTTCATCTTTATTGATTTGTAAGTTCTTTCTTATTAAGCATAGCAAGCCTTTTCCATAAGTAAAGCATGTGGTGATGTGCATAGAAAACTGTTCCCCACCCAATAGTATGTAAATATTTACTACATCTAATACTTTGACTCCCTAATATTTAATTTTATAATCCATTTGGAATTGGGTGGGGAGGGAAGGGTATGATGTGAGGAAGGAAGCTAATTTCTCCCTGACTCCCAGATTAATTATTTACTTGACATAATACCAGTTATTGAAAAAAATCCTTACTTTAATACTATTGACTTGAAATGAAGCCTATTTTCTTATACACAGTCACTTAAGAATGTCTCAGTTTTCTTGTTTCATCAATCTGTGTTTAGACATCAGAACAGAAAGTACTAATGGACGTGTGTGTAATTAAAATTAATCCTTATTTCTAAAACTGGATTAAAATGATGTCACTCTGCCATCTTAACTACATTTAAACAGAGTTGACTAGGCTTATGTTTACTTGATCACATTCCACACACTATACTTTTTTTATATTTAGCCGAATTACTTAATTCAAAACAAGTGACCAGTTCCAGTGTGAAATCTTTCTATGAATAATTCACAATAAGAAGTAATGTTACGGATTTTGTGATGAAGTGAGGCTTGTTTTATTTACGTTGGGTTTTGTTTCTTCCCTTCCTGTAGGCAGCCTTTCCAGTAAACACATGACTCAGGGAAAAGCCTCCTCGAAGAGGACCCAGCAGGAATCATGAGGGAAGGAAACGCAGCGTTCTTCATGGCCGCTCAGGCATCCCAGTCACTTGGAAAATTAGGTTCATTTCACAGGACACAGCAGCATAGATAAGGCTTCAATGTAACATTGAAGTGAAATGTCAGATTTTTTTAAACAATGAAATTCTTAATAAGGAAAAAAATTTTTAATGTAGTCTCACCTACCACAAATCCTCATAGATTTATGGATTTTAATAGCAAGCCATGATGTATGTATTGAAGCCAGGTTTAAAAAAAAAATTGTAACTATGGGCTGGTATCCAGGGAATACAATTTCATGGTTTTTTAAATTCTTTTCAAGTCACACTAAAATGGTGTGTTGATAAACTCCAAGTAAATCCTTTCTTTCCTATAAATCCCCCCCTTTTTTTTGTTTTAAAGAGGGGAAATTATATTTATTGTTTACTGAATCCTCCTGGGAAGGCGTGTCAAATATGTGTGAACTGCTACTACTGTATTTACGATTCACAAACCTTATTTTACTGCTATTTGTAGAAGTGATAACATGAACATGATTACCTACCTGTTTATGTGAGTCTTCCATGGATGAGCAACGTCAATGAGGGGCTCTGGTTTTTTTCCCTCTCTAATTTTAATTAAGTTGACATATAACTATTATACTCATAAAAATGAAGTAAGGAAAACAAGTTGTCCTATTTGCTGCTAAAAACATTTTCAAAGGAAAAATGATAAAAGTGCTTTTTACTTTTTATGATATCCAGAAATTAGGGTGGAGAACTTCGAAAACATCCCTGGAGATTAAAGAGGCCATTTCTGCCCATCACAAGTTTGGTGTCATTTTGGGTGTGCCTGGAACCCTTGTGGAACTGTTCTGTAATTTCACAAGCCCTTCAGAAGTAGTACATGGACAGAACAATGCTTCAGTTTGATTTTGAAATAAAAGCAAAATTTTGACCTGTAATTTTATCCACTTCCCTTTCTACATAGTGAGAATCCTGAATTTTATGAGGAAACTAGGTCAAGTAAGGGCAGTACAGACCCGCTCCTCTTATCGCTTGGCTTGTGCTCATGCACCTGGTTCATGACACCCACTGTAGTAGACATTGGGAATGCACCAGTAGGCACAGACTTGAGGGGACAAGTATGTTAGAGAGATGCTGAGGGTGCTGGCTGGGCAAGCATTCCCGGATAGATGAGAACCCCAAAATACACACCATGGCCCTTCTATTAAACATTACTGGAAAAGATGGCCCAGCTAAAGAAGAATCATAGAGAAATTAACTGGAGAATTGGAAGCTGTTGTAGAAAGAATCAGTGATCACTCCTTACTTGGTTTGAATGAACACAAATGCGTGAATTGTGAAACCTGGGCTGAAATCAGCTCTACTTGACTTCCCTCAGCTGCTGCTCTTCTGAGCTTTTCTCTTGCCTTCATGTATGAAAGTCAGCTTGACTGGGCACACGGTTCTTGGCACACTATGTGGAAAGCCTGATGCTGCTATCTTCTGGAATTAGAGCAGAAGTCTGAGGCCAGCCTAATTTTTGTTTCTCTGTAGATTTTATTTTTCTGCTTGGATAGGTCTTTGTTTGTTTATCCTTGTAACCTTTGTGTCAATGACTTTTGTCTGAAACAAAGTTGAATCCAATTTATTTCCCTAAATTTTTTTTTTTTTTCAAAAATACTTTTTTGTCTTAATATTCCTCTCTCATCTTTTTCCTTCATGCTAGGAAAACTTCTCAAATTTAATCTCCACGTGATTGGCTTTATTTTTAGTGTCATTCTGCCATTTGCTGTTTCAGACAGAAATTTTGTCATTTGATTTCTAATTTTCTTAAACTTACTTTACCTACCTTTTCCTCTCATTTTAGTTTATTTGTATTGTCTTTCTTTTCACAGAAACCATATTATATCCTTTTAAGGATGTTAAAAGTTTCCTACATTCTGTTCTAATTTCCAAAGTAGATTCTGCCCAGTAGTATTACACTTTTTGGTTTTGGTCCCTCACACTGGGTCAGTGGGACAGTGACCTGTGTTTGCCATCAGAGCTGGAGAGTGGATTGCTCTTGGTTCTGTGCTCCATTTATCCGCACACCCTGGGGACAGGCACATCTATGCCATGTCCCATTCCCAGGACGTAGCTACGTTTTAAGTGCAGCTGGCCATCTCTCTTAACATGCTCTACAAATGCTCCACTGTTGGCGGTTCTCCTTTTCTCTTTCTCTCAGTAACAAACAAAAATACGGCATCTATTTTATAGCCCAGGTCAATACTTATTAATCTCTTACTAGGTAAGTATCAGCAATGTACGCAGAGATGTCATTTTAAATGTACTAAGTTCAGTTTATTTTTTTCATCTTAAAATATATTTCCCAAATGGTGCTGTTATTTTTTTTTTCCTCAAGTAGAAAAACAGGTACATGTCAAAAGGGTTCTTAGTGTTTTAAGCCAAAAAAAATGTTAAAAAGCAAAAACAAAATTTAACACACACCCATAAAAATGTAAAACTGTGCTCAGTGCTTTTTTTCTTTAAAAGCTGGTGTGTGTGGACAGCTGTTAAGACTGGCAAACTTCACTGTGTGAAATTCTAGGCTTAATGGGGTTCTGGCGGTGCCAGTTTTCCAGCCGGAAGTATGGCACTCCCCCTATGTGCCCTTCCACAGTGCGGAGAGGATCAAATGAGGTCTTACTAGGAAAAGATGTTTTAAAAATTCTAGAACCCAGAAACTAAATCCTAAGGTTTCCCTATTGCAAAGTTTAACCTATTAGTGGGAATTTAGAAATGGTTACAGCTTGCAATCTCCTCCAACAGCTCCCACTCCTGCCTCATTTCAACACCACACCTCAGCTGCTGCTCTGAGATAAAGAGTGCCTGTATTTTTTCAAGTCGGGAAAACTCTTCTAACACCAATTCAAGGGAACTGTGCCAGCTTCAGATAGCATTGGGTATTTCTGAACCACTGACAAGATTTTGTGACTTAGCACTTGACATGCAAAAACACCTAAGTTAAAAACTGAGTAGTGTGTATTTAAAGGAAAGAAGGCTGTTACATATACACAGGATCCTGAATCAGAAAACTTAGAACTATATATTTTTAAGTGGTGTCTGGTGCTTTATATTAAAAGGCTTGAGTTTCAAGCATCAGTGGTGAAATAGCTGCACCAACATTCCTGTCCTGTACAGCTCAGTTGTGAGGCCACTATGACAGTGTGCTCAACGACTCTAATATCTGTCCAGTGCTACACAACTGTGTGATTATTTCAATAACCGATTAAACATGGTATCAGGTTTCTTTTTAATATATTTGTATTAACTATTTTTTAGAGCAGTTTAGGTTCACAGCAAAATTGAGCAGAAGAAAAATTCCCGTATGCCCCGACAAGCAACTTCCCCCACCATCCACATGCTGCCCTAGGGTGGGGCGTTTGTTCCAGTCCATGAATTTACAGGGACACACCATTATCACCCCAAGTCCATAGGGAGATTACATTAGAATTCATTTTTGGTGGGTAAGTTCTATGGGTTTGGACAAATACCTAATGGCATGTATACACCATTGAAGTGTTCTACAGAGTAGTTTCAAGATACATGGTATCTAAATATCCGTTAATCAGCAATGTTTTTTTTTTAGTACTGCCATGTCCCTTACTCTAATAAGGACTTTTCATTTCATCTTCACAGTATCAGTAGGAGGAAGGACATGAGAAGTAAAATTACTTTCCCTAAATTACCCAGCTGCTGTCCCACTATACTACTGTTTTGTTTTGTTTTTTTAATTTTTATTGTTGTATTACATCCACCCCCTTTTTTGCTCCCCTCTGTCCCCCTCCCCACCCACCCATTCCCCCCAGTCAATCCCACCTGTTGTCCATGTCCATGGTTCCTTTATACTAGGTTCTTGTCTAAGCTGCTCCCCTTCCCTGCCTCTGCCTCTGCCTCCCCCCTCCCCCCCCCCAGCCCCTTTCCCCCTGACCACTGAAGGCCTATTCACTGTATTCATATATTTGGTTCCATTTTGCTTGTTAGTTTTGTTCATTATTGTCCTGTAATGGGTGAGATCATAGGCTATTTGTCCTTCACTGAAACCCCAGTTTCTTCTGTGTGCTTTGGGGCTTAGGGAAAAACTTAACGTTCTCTCTGCCAATGCAATTGCATTTCAGTGGCAGGGAGAGGGACTTAACAGAATTTTGAACTATACAAATACAGTAGTCTCTAGAACATTACAGATAAACTGGCTCCAAAACACACCGCATTGATTAGTTCTTAGTTGCTTACACATCAAAACACTATGAACAAGAACCGATCCTCCATGCACCAAGACACAGAACCCTTTTCCCCTTACCTCTATCACGTCCATGAAAAGTGCCCATCTATCCTGATATTCCATCTGCTAACCCTGGTGCTGCACGTCTGTCCAACCAGGATTTCTCATTGTTCCCTAAGCCCTCCCTTTACCAGGCTTCCTGTGCGTGTTCAGGTATAGAGAGGCTGGTGCTCGGGAACATTTGTCGAATTAACAATTAAAAGCCAGGGCCTGGGAGCAGCCACGACAAGGTCTGACAATAGGTGTTCAATCAAGCGTGCTGCCTGGGGCTCGCTATAAATTGAAGTATCCTCAGAGCTGCCTAGTCAAATCTTAGAGTGCTGCAGGGTTCTGACATCAGCTAAAGTGAAAAATTGCATTAGTACCATCATCCAACATCCTAGGCTGTCCAGCACGCTTGCTAGCTCTTTATTGTACGACTCAGCAGTAATTCTACCGCCGTTAAGGACAGCCCATCTGGACTAAAAAAAAAAAACTGCTTAGGTGTTCAGGCCTCGGAACCTTTCCGCCTTCGACAGAACCAGCCCCAGTGCTGGGCTGACTACTCAGCTGCAAGTGGTGGCGGTACACCTTGCCTAGGGGGGCAGGGCCTGGAGTGCCACCCCTCGGAATCCACAAATCGGAGTTCACTTGGCGTGCTTAGCCTCGATCCTGCTGTCGCGTGGAAAGCGCCCAGGACAAGATGACCTTCCTCGGCCTCCCGTGCGGCAGGGCCGCTGTCCCGCCCTCTGCCCATCAATCACAGGGCTCGCCCAATGGCAGCGGCAGAGGTGGCTCCGTACAGGGCGGGGCCTGCGGCTCCCTGCGCCGGAGCTTGTGGCGTCAATGCGCCACTGTGTCCATGGAGAGAAGCTGAGGGGTGTGAGCTCGGGCCCAGGGCACCGGGGCGCCGGACGGGCGAGGATGTCGGCTTCATTAGTCCGGGCCACAGTCCGGGCTGTGAGCAAGAGGAAGCTGCAGCCCACCCGGGCCGCCCTCACTCTGGTGAGTGGACGCTGCGCACCGCCTGACCCTTGACATTGGCTCATCTCCGTTCCGCTAGGGGAGGTCACGGCGGCAGAGTGCGGCACCGCGAGCTGGCCCCAGGCCCAGTGTGTGGCTTTGCGCTCCCCACCGCTGTGTCCCAGCTAGAAAAATAAATCCGGGAAGGGCTGCTCTCCGCGACCCGGTGCTGCGCGAACTACGTTTCCCAGCAAGCCTCGCGCGCCGCTGGCGGTGGAGGGGGTGGTGTGGGTGCGCTGAGCCCAGGAGCTGCCTCGGGGGCCTTAGGGCTGTAGTGTTGGAGGGCACAGGTTTAGAGGTCGGCGGCCCCAAGCATGGGGTGTAGTCGGGTGGGAAACCAGAGTTGCCCTTGGGGTGCTTGGGGAGAACGGGAGCTTGCGGAAGGGCCGCGAAGTGCGATGATTGGCAGCGTCCCCGACAAAGCCCACCCCTTTGCCGGGGTGGAGGCTGCGGGGCCTCGCGGGTTACTTCCCGGTGCTGGGGTTAGCGGAGGGTTTTTGAAACCCGTCTGTGCCTTGGTTTTCCTAGGCCTTGGTCAGCTCTTACAGAGAACAAAGGATAGAGTTGGCCACCCTGAGTTTGTTTACCGCTGTTCTCTGGGTGGGAGGTCTAACACCGGGGTGCCAGGTCCCCACGCAGAGGGACCCCGACGCACTGCGCAGCATTGTCTTATTTTTTTAACCGAGGGAAAGCCTTATGTAAATTGAATCATCTTCAAGTGTTCAACTAAGTAATATTTAGTACATTCACAATATTGTGCAACCATCACTTCTATTTAGTTCCAAAACATTGTCTCCCAAAAGAAAACCCTGTATTTATTTAGCAACCACTTGTATTTGCAGTTTGTAAAGATTATGTTCATTGGAAAGTTTATGATCAAGTCAGCATACTTCACACACACACACACACACACACGCACACACTTTGATCAAGGAGACTGTAAACATCACCTAGAGGCTGGGAAAACGGATTACAGTATTTAAATAGACTCATTGATTTCAGTCAATGTAGTGCTATAAACCGGAAAGTTAATTGTAGCAAAACAGGAAAGTCATGATCAGGTGGGAGAATTAATTTTTACAATGGATTAATGTTTTAGGCCCTTAAGAAGGTTATCCTGATTATATAAGATACTGTTCTTTGTTACTTTTGTATGGGCCACCAAGCACGTTTTCGATACGCATTGTTCGGATTTCCTAAGGTCTTGAAATGGCAAAAACTAGAGGACAAGGCTGACACTTTGTGTCTCCTTTTAATCTCAGTAAAAATTACTCAAAATTGAAAAGAATTCTACCATTAGTAATGATAGAGCCAGGAAGAGCAGAGACACATTTTTGCTTTTTTTTTTTCCTCCACCATTTGACATGTTATCTGTTCCTTTAAAATTCCTGAGTCATCCCCTTCCTGTCCATCCCACAGACATTTAAGACCTGCTGTGTATCTGGATAAGAAATCATGTTACCCAGTTCCCACTAGTCTGGGACAGTCAAGGGCCAGGCCTTTGTCACCTCTAGGAATTAGTAGGAAGAACACCACCCACCTTCTCCAACCTGGGCTCTGTTTTCTTACGTAACTCCTTGTGTTCTGCTACCAGCACTGCCTTATTATTGTCAGTTCTCAGTTCATGAGGCTCCATGTTGGCTTTGGTGAACTGTTCTGGTTAACTTGCAGGAGTCCATTATCTGAACTCATCGTACTTAACTGTTTGGGTAACTTTAGGAATACTTTTTTTTCTGTGATCTTCATAGAAGCTGGTGCCAAGGAAAAAGCTCGCCAGTGCTGCTTTCCGCCAATTGTGTATGTAGAGTAATGGGCTTGCAGTAATTTTTTTTTTAAAGATTTTATTTCATTATTTTTAGAAAGTGGGGAAGGGAGAGAAGCAGAGAGGGAGAGAGACATCAATGTATGGTTGCTTTTCACCTGCCTCCAGCCACAGACCTGACTGGAGACCTGGCTTGCAACCTGGTTATGTGCCCTGGCTGGGGAATCAAACCTGCGACCTTTGGGTTCGCAGGTCGGCGCCTTATGCACTGTGCTACCAGCCAGGGCAAGTAATTTTAATCCTTGCATGTTCCCTCCTCTTAAGATGCTGTGGCATGCATGTATTGCCATTTGTGCTTAGTTTTCAAGTGTTTGTGCAAACATGTTTAACTCTAACATGTTCTGTGAAGTTATCACAGGGTAAAGAGTGGAAACAGGTGAGAGCAAATGAAACGAAAGAGAATTCAATGAAATGGGTAAGAAGCCCTCAGTGTCACCTAGATACACAGACTTTGATGTCAGGAATTTGACAGGTTCACAGCCTTTGAGAAGCGCTGTGCAGTCTTATCAGAGTTCAGTGAGAGGCTAGGAAAAGGAATTAATGAAATGAAAGCATGGTTCCATGTCATCTATCATCACCATATTATCTGCATGAAGTGGTGTTCATCCAGGAGAGGATTGGTGGTTTGCTAGGGAGGAAGACTGAAAACACTGATGACAGGTTGCCATGACATTTTTATGCAAATCTGAGATGGCTCTGTGATTGAGTGCTTTAAGACTTCAACCCACCTCCAAAATGGAATGCCCTTCGACACCTACAGAGAACATCCCCTCTCCTTACTTTCTTACCTACCCAGAAGTTGACAAATGGTATTGTGGCAGCCAGGTAAAATATGACTCAAGAACCTGAGGAGTTACTAATACTAGCTTGCTGGCAGATGCCTTTATTTCCAAGTTTGTATAAATCAGAATTAGTGCAGCCCTAATTTAGAATTAGGGTTACCCACACCTGTGAATAGAGCTCAAGAAAAGCCATGAGGGAATTGGTGCAGAGCCAGCCAGCATCATTGGTGATGCACAGGAGAGACAGATGTTCAGTGTGTGCTGTGGGTGCCTTAGAGCTTAACCTTTTGGTGGCACTTGGTTTAAACTGGATGGTAAACAATAGATGTTAAATAGATCAGTGCTCAATAAGGAGCTGTTAATTCACTGAAGGACTAGCCTTTGGAAAAGTGTCCAAGCAGTCGGATTTGTATGTGTTAGGGAATTGAAGGAGTATTGCACAGGAAACAAGGGGAGGTAACCCGAATGTCTAACACTTAAGAGATTGGTTAAGTAAATTAGAGTAGGTCTTATGGGTGATATATTATGTAGCCATTGTAAATAATGATTTAAAAATAAAAGTTTGGAAGCATCTCTTAATTCTTTGACTTCCTAGCCCTGTACAAATTATATAATTTTTAGTCCTGAAATCAAAGTTGTGAGAATAAAAGGGCGACGCATATAAACCACTAAGCACCTAGAAGATACTCAATAAATGGTGACATATGTTTATTACTATGTATCAGAAAAGAAACATAGTTTATTTTTTTGTTTGCTTTTTGTTTTTTGAGAGAGAGAGGAAGGAAAGGAGAGAGAAACATTGATTTGTTGTTCCACATTTTTGTGCATTCAGTGGTTGATTCTTGTATGTGTCCTAACCAGGGATCAAACCTACAACCTTGGCCGATCTGGGTGATGGTAACCAACTGAGCTACCTGGCCAGGGCTCAAACAAGAAACATGTTAAACTTTTAAAATTTAGGCCATAAAATTTTATATGTATGCACACACACACACACACATACATACGCATGCACACACTCTGATGACACACACCGTAATAGGAAAAGACAAAAGAAAAACAGCACCATAATGCCAGCCATCGTTGTTAAAGAAATAATTGAACAAAATAGACTGTAATTTATCCATCGAATGCTATTTATCTACCAGCTTTTAAACCTTAAAATGCTAGATTTATAATGAAATTAAAATAGGTCGTAGTTGTTGGTACATATTTAGAGTACGTAATCACGGAGTTAACTTTGAGTTTTAGTTTTATTTTCCTAAGCAGTAAGAAGTGAAAATTGCCTGGCTAATTACTTAGGGAAACAGTATTGAAAATGAAAAATGTCTGCCACAAGAAGCAGAAACCCTATGGCATTGAATAAAAATGTGTTGCCATTAAGTAGGTGAAAAATGCATCATCAACAGTGCCTTTTTCTGTAATTTTAATACCAAAAACAGACTGAACTTTTTTTTTTAATTTTTATTAATTGGTATAAGAGAGAGGGGAAGGGAGAGGGAGAAACACAGATCTTCTTCTCCACCCATTCATTCTTTCTTGGGTTGACTCTTGCATATGCCTCAGTGGGGGATCAAACCCACAAGCCCTGGTAAATGGGGACAGATCTCCCCATTTGGGGAGCCATCTGGCCAGGATGGGAAATCTTTTTTTTTTTTTAAAGATTGCATTATCTCACTCAAAATTTTTTCTTTTGCCCTGGCTGGTGGCACCATAGATAAGGCGCTGGCCTGCAAACCTAAAGGTCGTTGGTTCAATTCCCAGCCAGGGCACATAACTAGGTTGCAAGCCAGGTCTGTAACTGGAGGCAGGTGAAAGGCAACCATACATTGATATTTCTGTCCCTCTTTGCCTCTCTCCCTTCTCCTCTCTCTGAAAAATAATAAATAAAAAACTTAAAAATTTTTTTTCTTTCATTCCAAAGAATATCTTATTCTATGATACATGTGTTAGTAGATTAAAAATTGTCATTATATTTCGGTGAGTTTTCAGAATCTCTTTAAGTTTTAATTCACAGGCCAAATCTCAGGTGACTTAGTCATTAATTATACATGAGTTTCTTGGACTGTACATGTTTCTTAATTGTTTGGGGAAATGCAGTGAAGTGGAAGGGCTGCGAGGCTTGCAGCATATTGTTCGGTTGAAGTTTTCATACTGTCTCCCAGGTTGATTTTAAGTGCAGAGTTGCCTGGGGGATGCAAATAGATTTAGAGCAAAGGAAGCACCTTCGCTTCTTCTGCCTGGTTCTGAGACACAAAAAGGACCTTTTATAGCCAGAAGTTTTGTTTTAGTCCCAGATGTTCCCTGTTTAGTGATTCTGACTTGTCCTAAAAATCAGATTCATCGCTTGGAAAACCACAGAATCATACCTTTGCCTTTAAATGAATACTTAACTGGGTTACCCATCATTAGTATATCTGGTATTTCCCTGACACAGGAAAATTAAGATACATATATATGCCTGGGTTCCTGTTTTCTACTTAGAGCTGAGAAAAGAAGAAAATACACGCTTTGGTAAAACTAAATTAGGTCACTTAGAAAATCACTAGGAGGTAAAAACCCTTGGGGCCAAGGACAGCTTAGAGAGCAGGCCCCTAGTGCCTTGTGCAGGTCAGGCCCTGGTGCGCCCTCTGCACCCTTGACCCGCAGCTTAAACAAACGCTGTGCCTTGGGTTGTCCTTCCAACAGATATTTTCCCATGGCTCTGCCTTTTTAATGTAACTTATGAGATATCTTTTGCTTTTTGAGTCTTCAGGACTCATGGGAAATATGACCATGAAAATTGCGGAAGCGAGTTTTTACCGGCAATCCTTTAGAAAGGTAAATGAGCACTTTCAAAATTTTTTTTTATTAATATTTCTGTGACTATTTCAAGTTGGTATGCTATGGTTTCAAAAAAATAAAAGCCATATATGTTCTTTTCAGCATTTCCTTCTTCCCATTCATACTGTTTCTTGTCTTGCTGGGCTGCTTGCCACCTGGTCTGATAAACTCATAAGAAAAGGCATTATAAACACCTGCTGGTAGTGATTTATTTAATTTTTTTACAGTGACACACAATAAATGATATATATATGTTATATATATATATATGCTCATTGTATGTTAATAACTTGACATCAAGTTTCACATTCATCTCTATCAAGTGTGATGCATTTTCTCTATTTTGTGTTTATTTTATGTGTTTTAAAAATGCTAGTCTGGACTTTCTGAGTCCAGACTTTGCCCCAGTGTTGTTGTCTGGCTGAGCGCCCACCAGGCAAAGCAGGAGAGCGCACCCTGGGGCCACCCATTTGCTGACTTGCCCCCCTTGGCACAGGCCTGAGTTCTGGCTGCAGTTACTACCCAGTCACAGCTCATGATGACCACGCTTTGGGACTTCACAAACCAGGACCGTGCCAGTACCAGGAATGGGAGGACCAGCACAGCACTGCTAGCCAGAGGAGCTGATAAAGTAGGAAGGACATGATTTCTTCATTGTGACAACAGCTGGCTTATATTTGGCACTGTCCTAAATGTTCTTCATGAATCCTGAGGAAGGGGGACTGTTAGACACATTTAAGCCAACCAGTGGTCTGGGGGACAGCTAGGAGGTGGAGTAGGAGAGGCCCTGGAACAGACTTTAGAACAGCCTCCATCTCAAGAAAGGTGTTGGTGATGCTCACCTGTACACATGCAGTACATTGTGATGTTTTTCTTATTTTGAGGCTACCTGTGCGAGGTTAAAAACATTTCTCCCCTAAAAACTCCTCCCTGTTCTTGTTTCTGTCATAGCTTAAATACCCAAAAAACTGATTTAAGCCGAGTTTAGAATCTGAACATTTGGTGGAACTGGGACAAGAGGCACACTCTGGGTTATTGGTTGCTGGTCACACCATCTCGGAATGCAGTTCGATAGGTTTGAAATAGATTTGAGTAAGCAAAAAGAGCAATGGGGTTAATAAGCAACTGAAGGTGGGCTTTTTCAGTGAGGTACTTGATTCATTCATTGATTTATTGAGCACCTTCTGTGTGTCACAGTTATTTATTGCTGGGCATACAGTAGGGGCATAAAATATAAGCTGCTCCAAAAGATTATGTTTGTAATGTACTGTAAGTATAGTATCATAGCAATCAGGGCAGGGAGGCGACGTTTACTGAAGGGCACAAGATGAAAGCTATTACTAAAAGATACTTTCAAAGAGAATGACTTTAATTAGAGTTCATATACTTGTGTATGAAATCTACAAGGTTTTCTTGGCAAGAATGAAATCTGCATTCATCACATGAATTTGCTTAACATAGACTGCAGTAGTCTTATCCTTATAGGGATGCAAATTTTGTAGCTAAAAACTTAATGTTTTCTTTTTCAGACACCTTCAGCAGTAAACAAGATAAAACAACTTCTTAAAGATAAGCCTGAACACGTAAGTAAAACCGATCTAACAGATACTGTACTTAGAAAAAAAAAAAGGGTTTTTTCACAATGAATTTAGCTAATGATAAGCAGCATGCTTTTATTTTTAAGGGGTTTTATTTTAAAAGTAAAATGTGCCCATTATTTAAAAAAATTGTTTTTGTAAGAACCAAGCTGATGAGGTGCTGGGGAGCAAGATCTCAAATGCTCCCTAAGTGAAAACAATACAATAGGATACACAATGAAAAGGAAGTTCCTCTCTTACCCAGGACATTGTGTTATCTTTCTCCCTTTCAAGCGGCAACTTGTCAGTGTCCTTTCAGAGACAATCTGTACATTTTATTTTATTTTTTAAAGATTTATTTTTAGAGGAAGGGGAAGGGAGTGAGAAAGAGAGGAAGGGAAACATCAATGCGTGGTTTCCTCTCTTGCACCCCCAACTGGGGACTTGGCCAGCAGCCCGGGCATGTGCCCTGACTGGGAATTGAACCAACGACCATTTGGTTCACAGCTGGCACTCAGTCCACTGAGCCACACCAGCCAGGGCTAATCTGTACATTTTATGCACCAGGACTTCTCAGCCTCAGCACTGTTGATGTTTGGGGCTGCATAATACTTTGTTGGAGTAGATTGCAAAATGTTTAGTGCCATCTCTGGCCTCTGCCAATGACTGTGCTTTACCAGTCAGTTATGACAACCAAAAATATTTCCCTGAGGCAAACCACTGGCCTCAACTCTGCTTGTGTGTATGTCTTTCTTCCTATTTGGATAAGAATATACCATACATGCTGTGGTTACACTTGGCTTTTTGCCCCTAATAAAATAGCCTAAAGACCTTTTCATACCATTACATAAAGATCCACCTCATTCTTTTTCATGGCTGCATTTAATAGTACAGTATATTCCATTGAACAAGTTTGATTTATTTAACCAGTCCCCCCATATTGTAAGTCTTCAGTGGTGTTTTCATTCAGTGCTGCTGTAGACATCATTCACCAGATATTTAGGGTCTGTAGTGTGCCAGCCCATTGTTTAGGCATGTAAGTGTAGCTTAGTGCATCTACGTAGGCTATACAGGGTGCCTGCAATTAAGTGGCAAAATTTTTGTAAAATAACATACCAAAATATTAAATTTTGAAATAAATTTATCCTTACATGTAAATATACAAACATAGAAGTTGTTCAAAAACGTCTCCATTTGCTGCAATAATAAACTCGATTGGACTTCGATATCTTGAGCACATTTTAATTAACTTTATCCATGGACATCATAATGTTTTCAGTCTTAGCTGTAACAGCCTCTTTATTGGAATGAGGTTGTTTATTATGAACTTTTCTCTCACAAATGCTGCATACATAATAGTCTATAAATGATTTCCATCTGGTGAACTAGGTGGCCAGATTTTCTTTGACCAGAATTCAGGAACATTGACACTGAGAAATTCTTGCACCTTTCTGGCGTTATGTGCTGGTGCACCATCTTGTTGGCAGATAAAATGATGTCCATTTGCAACTTGCTTCATCCATGGTACAACTACTTCTCTCAAAACATCAAGGTAAACATCTTGGATCTTCACTGATGATTTCCAGTCAGGTCTGTGGCTGGAGGCAGGTGAAAGGCAACCATACATTGATGTTTCTCTCCCTCTCTGCCTCTCTCCCTTCTCCTCTTTCTAAAAATAATGAAATAAAATCTTAAAAAAAAAAACAAAAAAACAAAATTAAGAAGCATGTGAAGTAAGGAGATGCAAAGGTATTGCCAATTTATCGTGTGCACCCTGTATTCCTAGATATGGAATTGATGAGTAGGTGGTGTGTACATCATGTTAATCCCAGTGCATTGGTAGTTGCCAAGGGAATACCGTAAATTACTTCCAAGACTATTAACATTTAGTGATTAGACTACAGAGTGCTTTCTAGGTTCCATGTACAACCTCCCATTACAATGGGAATTCTATCACCTTCCTCCTAAAAACTACTAAAAGCTAAAGTATGTCAGCATTCCAACTCCACTGATGGTATCCTCCTTCTCTTTCTCCCTTCCTTCACCTATCTCTAAAAATAAATAAATAATATATTTTTTAGACGATCATTTGTTTTTTGAATTAAAATACTTTCCATAAATGTTTTCCCAACCTAAGTGGCCAGTAGTTGGTTAAGTAATAAATATGCACTGATATGAGGGAACATTATATAGGCATTACTTGCATCAATGTTTCTCTCCCTTCCTCACTCTAAAAGCAATAAAAAAATGTTCTTAGGTGAGAATACAAAAATAAAAATAAAATGCTTGTTTCCCATTCCACTTCTACCTCCTACAGAGCCATTTTATAACCAGGAATCTAATATACGTGTATTTTTGAACTTCTGAAGAAGTAAACATCATAGTCAGGATTTTTATTAATACATTGTTGACTAGTCACAAAAAAAACTCAGTTTTTAAGCCCAAACGTTGTTGACTGATAAGAAGTTAATTCATGTTTGCTCTCGCATTAGCGTTTGCTATAAAATTGCTGGTCAACAATGTCTTAATGAACAGATGGATGTAGTTAGCGTGTTAACTGGTGTTCGCACATGCATTAGCTTTTGTATAAAATTGCTGGTCACCCGTGTGTTAATACGACTGTTTAATCTGTACTATTTTAAAACTAAGTTTATATTTACAATTATTTTTCAGGTAGGTGTGAAAGTTGGCGTCCGAACCAGGGGTTGTAATGGCCTTTCTTACACTCTAGAATATACAAAGACAAAAGGAGATTCTGATGAAGAAGTTGTTCAAGATGGTAAGTTTTATTCAAACTTTTTCTGGATACTTTGTTTTGCCTAAAATATTTAAAGTAACAATAATTGTAGGAATGGCATATATAGTGCTCACTATGAGGTAGGCATGTCTTGACAGATTTTCATATGTAAACTGATTTACACACAGCAACTGAATGAGAATGGCACCATTGTCCCTGTTTTGCAGGTAAGAGAAACTGAGGCATTAAGACATTAAAAAATTTGCAAAAGGCCACAGAGCTTCTAAGTGGCCTTGTGAACATTTGATCCCAATCAGATTTACTCCAGAGGCTGTGCTGTAGTAGATTATTGGATAAACTTGTTTGTTTCAGTCATGAAAGATTATCATTGTATGCTAAAAGATTTTAAGATGAGAAAACTTCAAAATGAACAAACTACTTTTGTATGAAGTAGTGTTACATATATGTGAAATAAGAAATACTATCTCATCTTCTTGGGGACTCTGTATTTCTCATTTTAATTTCCAAATTAAAATTTTAAGTTCTTTAATTATATTTGCCCCCACTTCCTGCCCCTATTAATAATCTGATTAAACCTATTTAAAGCAAAATAAATTAATGCGACACCTTTGAGGGAACTTCGTTGTACAAAGGTTTTGCAGTAGTGTCTTTGTGCACCGGAAGTGCTGTTGTCCAGTATTCCTGGGCTCCTAGTTTGAGTTCATTTTACTAAGTTGAAGTTATTAACCAAGAAAGATTTTTGTTAATATTTTAGTTTGTAAATCAGTACATAAATTTAAATCTTAATTTTTTCACCTTAAAGAAGAGATCTAATAAATACGTATAGTTTATATTTAAGTAATGATTAAATTTCTTGAGAAAGAAACTTTCTTAAACTGATTATATTTATAATGATGTCAACTTCTGCCTACATAATTACTGTGAGATTATTTTATTACCAAGTGTTCGAGAAGAACAGAACTGCTGTGCCTTCTTAAACCAGCTCACTGTACCACAGTCCTCTCAGTGTCCCTAGGTGTGGCTGTGTGTCATGTATACAGATGTTATCTCAGGGTTTTCATAAATGTTACTGACTCACAGACCATATACCATTTTCTTTATGTTGCGAATTGGGAAAATGGATGAAATAAAGTGAAAAGCAAATCCTATCTAGTTTTACATTATCATGGAATTTGCTTCTGTACAACATTCTACCCTAATGATATTATTATTATTATTTTGACATAAATTGTTGTGTAGAAAGAGGGGACAGGAAACTGAGCAGTTGAGTCCCTTAAAAGACATAATGAGACAGATTCAAAAGCTTTCTGTTTGATTTTTGTTAGTGGTTACTATTTAAAGCTGACTTGTGCTTTGAACCAGCAGGTCCTATTGGTGTACAGGCTTTATACATGTGTTTTCTTCTCCCCAAGGAGTCAGAGTGTTCATCGAAAAGAAAGCTCAGCTAACACTTTTAGGAACAGAAATGGACTATGTCGAGGACAAATTATCCAGCGAGTTTGTTTTCAATAACCCAAACATCAAAGGAACATGTGGCTGTGGAGAAAGCTTTAATATTTGACTCCTCAGGACTATGCTGGTGGTAAGCTTCAGGAAGGCCTGTGGAGTCATGGGCTTACGGAAGTCATGTGACTGTCACGTGCTTAAGGGTTATAGTGCATGGCTGCCTATGAGGAGAATAAAGTGATGCATTTTGAAAATGAAGACTTTGTTAGATTTCAGAAGTGATATTTCCTTTCAGAGGACAGAATGTGAAAAGCCATCATTCTCTTTCTCTTTGGGTCATTTTTCTGATCTGTAAAGGAAAAAAAAAGCCCTACCCTGTACCTATCCTCTTGTATCCTTTCTGTTAGAACCAGTTTTTTGGAAGGTTCCTGCCTGGGAGGATTCCAGTTAACACGTTCTTAATAGGTGTGCACTCTACAGACCTCTGCTGAATGGCTTGAATGCGCATCTGCAGGCCGGATGGATGGCTCTTAAAATTCAGAGACAGCAAGTCCTGACTGCTGGGTTGACGTGATGCTGCATTGTATTTCTACACAAGCACGGCAGGGCCTTTCTACACTCTTACCCAGGACTTCGCTGTCAGATGCCTATTTGCTCACCTTTTAACAGCATCAGCCATTAGATGCAAGTCAAAGATTTCCTTGAATGGTTAAGAAATGCCTTGCCCACCATTTTTCATCCGTTTTCTTTGCTGACCTAAACACCTGCTCAAGATGGGATTTCAAGCTGAGATCCTTTTATTTGAAAAGTCTCTTAAAAGCCATGTAGCCTGCCCCCTCAATTCTATACCTACGGAAGCAAAACCCTGAGAAGAGGAAGATCTTGTGCCATGCGTGCTGCAGAGCCATGGGTGACAGGCTGCCGGGGCTCTGAGGCTGGCAGTACAGATAAATGGGCTGTTGGGCTGTCTGGCTCCCCTCTGACTGACATTTTGCTGAGATTTCTGCGTAATTTGATAGAGATCTAATTTTTATTTTATTTTGAGAAAAATTTATATTAAAACTCCTCTATGCGAATTACCGGGTTGCTTTTCAAGTGTGAAGCAGTGGTTTATACCTGCAGGGAAGATATTACAGCAACCTAGAAATACCCCTTTGGATATAGTAGCAACTGTGAAGCAGAACTTAAAGGTCTTTCCCTAAAATTCCTCAATATGCATACACTTTCTGAATCTTAAGTCCAGTTGCTAAAATTTTTAAATCTAATATTTTAACCTAACATTTTTAGCATCAAATTTTCTTTTTAACAGTGTTCCTTTTGTAATTTAATTATTGAGTTTCCTGGGTTTGATATATTAAGTGTTTTATGACATGCCCTATTCTTTTTTGTTTTTTTTGAAAGCCAAGTCTTATGAATTGAAGTAGCTGAGTTCCTTGATATTTGTCGTATTTGCTAAAGTACCTGTCACAAAATGCACCAAAACCTAGAGCAGTAGCTTTACGCTCATGAGTTGGTATTAATATAATTTGTGCAATACTGAATGGATGTAGTGATTGAGTTGTCAATAAAAAAATGTGGCCTCTTTGTGATCATAAAATTGCCTTTTCTTTTTAAGGAAGAAGGGTTTGGGGATAGTAGCTATTATAGCTATGTAGAAATAATTGCCATACTTCTAACTAGTTTCCCTACTGCCAGAATTTTCTCCATCTGATCCTGTTGCATTTAGTGTTTCAGTTGCTGTTGGCTCCAGAGTCCTCATCATTCCCTTTCTTTAGCCCCATCTTTCTCCCTGTCTCACTTTAAGGATCACCCATTTCCGTTAAGCTGCTTCTCAAGCTTCCCACACAGATTTCTTCCCTACATTCTCATGTGTCATCATCCCTATCTGGAATGCTTTTTCAAATCTGCCATCCAAGTTTTATGTTCACCTCCGGAAAGGCTCTTACCAGTTCACTTGAGACACATCATATGAGCACCTGCTCTCCACTCTCCATGAAGTTTCACAGGTGGCCAGCAACAGCCCCTGACCTCCAAGATCTTGTTAACAAGTGAAACAGACACCAATCAAGAAAACATGGTAAGTTTGCTAATAGCTAACATTTCTTGCAGACTTACTACATGCCCAGAATTGTTCTAATTAACATAATTTTCACAGCAGGCCAGTGAAGTAGGTCCGTCTCCTATCTTTTTCATAGATGAGAGATCAGCATAGATAAAAATAGTTGACTAAGGCAACTCAGCAAGTGGCCAAGTCGGTGGCAGCCTATGCCATCTTGCTCCAGCCCCATGCTCCTGGCTATTAGGCCACATTGCATAAGAACCCAGATGGGGGTGCACTTCTAAAGAGGTATCTTAGAGGATATGACACCCTTTCAAAGGTGATTTTAGTTTGGGGGAAAAAGCTAGAAGTTGCAGGGCACCAAATCTTGGCTGTTGGGGACAGCATCACCTGGGTGATTTGATGTTTTGCCAGAAAACTGTTCAAGACATGGTGCATGAGCTGGTGTGTGGTGATGAAGCTGCCAGTCACCATTTGGGTTTTCTGAATCATAGTTTCCACGGATGAATGTTTTAGCTTAATGAAAAATTGGATGCAGCTTCATCGCTGTGCTTGCTCAGTTATTTTGAATGCAGCAGCCACAAGGTGCATGTGCTCACTCAACAGCATCTGCCACCCCACTGACTAGTACAGTGAAGTCATCATTGTTCATGCATGCACATTCTAGGCCACTCTCCTTGGCTACCAGGTTACATTGATGTGCATACCATTCCCATTATAGTAACAGAGGCTAGACTTTATCTGAACAAACCTCACATATAAATATGTATTACATATACATATCCTACTGTTACTGTTTCTCTGGAGACCTTGACTGGTATACCAATAGATTTCATCTGGGGAAGTTGTTTTGGCAACATTTTTATTTATTTAAAATTTTATTAAGATTTTATTTATTTTAGAGAGAGGGGAAGGGAGAGAGGCAGAGACGGAGAAAGACATCAATGTTTAGTTGTCTTTCACCCGCCTCCAGCCACGGACCTGACTGGAGACCTGGCTTGCAACCTGGTTTTGTGCCGTGACTGGGCAATTAAACCAGTGATCTTTGAGTTTGCAGGTCGGCACCTTATCCACTGAGCCACCAGCCAGGGCTTGGCGACATTTTTAATGATGGGTTCAAAAACCTCCCAAGGTTTTTGAGCCATTTAAGAGTGGGATGCAGTCCAGAGCACAGTTTCTTGGCTCATGTACAGGGTGCACATGATAAAGTGGCAAAATTTTAATAAAGTAAACATACCACAAAAGTTACATTTTGAAATAAATTCTTATATATAAATATATAAAGTCATTTTTTAAATTATTCATTTGCTGCAATAATAGACTCAATTGGACTCAGAATCATGAGTGTGCTTTAACTTCTTTAGGCATGGACATCATAATATTTTCAATCTTAGCTTTAACAGCTTCTTTATTGGAATGAAGTTGTTTATGAATTTCTCTCTCACAAATGCTGCATACGTAATAGTCTAAACGGTTTGCATCTGATGAACTAGGTAGCCAGATTTCCTTTGACCAGAATTCAGGAACATTAACACTTAAATTCTTGTACCTCTTAGGCGTTATGTGCTGGTGCACCATCTTGTTGGCAGATAAAATGATGTCCATTTGCGACTTACTTCATCCACAGTCCAACCACTTCTCTCAAAATGTCAAGGTAAACATCAACAGTCATCTTCAAGCCTTGTGGAAAAAAATGTGGAGTCATGATACCTCCTTCATTGCTGACAACATGTAACACCATCACTGTAGCAGGAAATTTTGTTTTCATGACAATAGGGACTTCATTAAGATTCTCACAGAGCCTCTTGTTGTTTCTGTTGACTATTTGGTCATGTTGAAACTTCTTTTCATCTGAGAAAATCAGAGGGTTTCTATCTTGGAATTTTTCAATTTTGGTAGCAGTTTCCTTGCTTTTTCAAAGCACCTCCCCTTTGACTGCTGTGTCATAAACTGGCCTCCTCTAAGAACATAGGATCTGTATCTGATATCTTCAGCAATAATCTTTCGAACCATTGCATCTGACATTTGCAGGTCTCTTGCTATAGAGTGCATTGACTTTCCTGGATCTTCACTGATGATCTCCTGGATTCTGTGTACAATATCGGGACTTGTGTGATCCTTGTGTACTATAAGCATTTTTCTTATCGGTGTGATGACATCAGGATCAGCATCATACACCCTCTTCACATTGTAAACTGTATGTAAAGGGTTGTTATTGAAGTTTGCAATTTCTTTAGCAGTTCACTGCACATAGCCCAGAAATGATGGTTGCTCTAACATTGTATTCCTTCAACATGATTGTTGCTCTCAGAATTTAATACTTTATATCTGAAACAATGATGTTAAATCATAACCTTAGAAACAAAGTTTTTCAAAGCATGAGAAATAAGGAGATGCAAAGTTATTGCCAATGTATCATGCGCACCCTGTAGCATCAGCACGGCCATGCAGCCCCCAGGCCACTCCTCTTGGGTCATCTGGGCAGATGTAGGAAGAGGCACAGGTCTGTCTCCTGTTACAATGCCTCAGTTTCTTCTTTGCACCCTGTCCCTATCTATGTATGGAATGATTAGACATTCTATTCACAGTTCAGCTATTTAATGTTCATTAAAAAATACATTTCCATCCTCCACCCTCTATCCATTACCCTCATGTGGGAAGATAATCCCCCTGACCCTTAATGTCACATAGCTGTTTATGTGACTTGGAGGATGTCCACATGTCACAAAGGACAGGTGCTCACTTACTCAACACTTAACTCAGCATTAGCCCCTGTCAGGCGCCAGTCTAAGCTGTAGCACTATGGATGAAGGAGACCAAACCCCCATCCCAAGGCACACAGATTCATGAACAAGATGGTTACGTAAACATCATTGTAAAGCAAGTGGTAAGTGCTATGATGGATAATGGGCACAACAAGAGGACAAAAGAATGAAAAGGAAGCCAGTAGACTTGGCAAGGAGAGTGGGTACGTGGGCAGTGGAGAGAGAGGAGACCAGAGCAGAGAGATGAGAGAGAGACTGGGAGATGCATCTCCTTCCAGCAGGTCACAGGAAGCTGAACTTGGCTCATTCTGACAGCCTACACAATCTCCTCCTTCCCTTGGGGCCTTCTCCACTAACTCCCCTGCCTTCTGCACCTCGTTCCCAGCAACACATGAGCCTGGCTCTGCTCTCACCACCCCTGGCATCCTTTCCCATCCCTCCCTACCTGCAGCCTTGAGAGTGTATGTACAGGCTTGGTGGGGAGGAAAGCCTACAGGAGAAGGTCAAAGAATGGCAGAGGGCTTCTGTCCCCCTTCCCAGAGCCAGTGGGTACAAGCAGGATCATGCTAGATGTCTTCATGCTACCCGGAATGGTACACAATTTAAAATATACAATATTTATTTCTGGAATTCTCATTTCAAATATTTGACCGTGGATTACCACAGGTAAGTGAAGCTGTGAAGAGTAAAACCTGGACAAGGGGTCAGTAGTGGCCATCATCAGTAGCAACAGTAAGAGCTAATACTTAGGAGAGCACATCCCAGGGGCCAGGCGGCTCATAAACACCCTGCAGGAATTAGTTCACTCCTCACACTGCTCCAGGTATTCCATGCCACTTAGCACCGCCCTGTTACATACGTGCATGCCAAACCCTGAGGACTTTGACTCCAGAGCATGTGCTCTTGCATACTGCAGTCAACTGGCAAGATAAGACAAGTACAACTAAATGGAAAATGATGAATATGGTTGAAGAGACACAGGGACACCGTCAGGGAGGCTCAGAGGCAGAAGACAACTACTGTGAGGGAACAGAGAATGTCATGGAAACAGCACCTGAGATGGGCTTTGCCCCTTCGTGGTGACAGAATGGCACAAACAGGCAGGGAAGTAGGATGGTGAGTGGCAGATGTGGGGATGTCTAATACTTTGGCAGAAGTGAGCCACCTGCACAGGAAGTAGAGGGGATACGGTGACCTAGAGCTTGTGGCTGGACCAGGAAAAACCCTGAGCACCAGGGTAATGAGCTTGCATATGGTGAGGACGCCACTGAAGGTTTCCATCAAGAGCAAATCTTGATCAGAATTCTCTCTCTGACAGGGTAACCCACCGTGGCTCATAGAAAATAAATAGTTGGAGCCCAGGGGATTTTGGGTCAATGTAACTACTCTATATGATATGTAATGGGGGGTACATGTCATTATACATTTGTCAATACCCATAGAACATACCTCCAACCCAAAGAGTGACCCCTAATGGAAACTATGAACTTTATTTTAGGTAGTAATAATGCATCATCAATGGCTCATCAACTATAATAAAGATATCACTCTTATGCAAGATGGTATCAGGGGAATTTATAATGGCATGGAAAGGCATGTGTGAACTGAACATTGTACTTGCCAACCAATTTTTTCTGCAAATCTAAAACTGCTCTAAAAAACAAGCCTATTATTTACGTAAAAGGAAAGTCTTGTGTTAAATTAGTAATATAATAGGGTAGTTGTGGTCCTAAGAAAACTCCAGTTTTTAAACACTGAATTGTAAAAGTAATTATTTCAAAGAGGGAATTGAGAGTTTCATATGCCCAACTACAAAAATTTCACTTTTCCTACAAACATTTCAAGAATAAAGGTCATTTTTAATAGTTGGGTGTGTGCAGCCACAACACCTGCACATTAGAAAGCAATCTGAATTGGCACCAGACTGAACCCAAAAGGTCACTGGTTCGATTCCCAGCCAGGGCATATAACCAGGTTGCAAGCCAGGTCTCCAGCCAGGTCTGTAGCTGGAGGCAGGGGAAAGGCAACCATACACGGATGTCTCTCTCCCTTTCTTCCTCCCCCTATGCCCTTCTCTCTGAAAAAGAAAAAGAAAGGAGGGGAGGAAGGAAGGAAGGGAGAGAGGGAGGAAGGAAGGAAGGAAGTCTGGCCTTTGCATCTAAAATCTGTTCAGGACTGAGGAGCTGTCCAGGCACCTCAGCAGGAAAGTTGTGCTGCCTCCACCGCCCGCTGTGTGAGGCAGTGTTGTCTCCACCCACCATCTCCCTCTTAGCCAGTGAGGTGCCGAATCTGATTGCTCCCTTCCTCCAATTCTGATGGGAAGCAAATCGCATTTTCTAGTTCATCAGCAGTGTTATATTCATCTTCTGACAACCCAAACAGAAGGCCTGTAATAATTACCTACCTGTGCTAGCCAGTACACCAAGCAAGTGGACTCTACGGGCAAACAGACAAAGGCTAAGGGACCCAGGGAAATCAGCCAGGAAAAGGCCGGAGGACATAGTGATGACTGACCCAGCCAGAGCTAGTCAAAGCCTCGGGTCCCTGTTTCAACTGTAAATGTACTTTTGGCCACTCCTGCATATACATGAAGAAGAAAGCGATACTTTTATTCCTTTCATCCAGGAAACCCAGTGAAAAGCTATTGTTGACCAGTGAGCTGTAAACTAAAATAGATGCCCAGGTGTCCATATCGAACGAGCACCTGGAGAAGAGCAACCAAACAGCCTATTGCTCTATAAAGAAACTGTCTCTGAATGTCCTATCTACATATGATCTCACCCCCAGGGAGAGAGAGAGAAGGGTAGAGCTGTTGGAAGAGAAAGAAAAAGTTGTAGGAATTATCAGACAAAGGTCAGTAATCGCCACCTGGTGGCACAAGAGTACAGTCAGGAGGGCCAGGGCTGCAGCAGGCACACAAGGGATTAGAGTTGATCCTTCTATTATGATAATTATCATTCAATACTGACATTATCCAGACACATTTGTTGCCCCAAAATTGTGTTAATGGATAATCCTTGAATTTCTTCCATTTCCTTCTGTTTTCCTCCCCCTTAGGTAAAGTTTGTGTTGATGTCTAACACCCACATGCAAATGTGCACATGACCAAGGCATAGCCCAATGAATTTCTGTAATTTACACACAACTGGCATTCAACTCAGGTAAACAGAACATTACTGGAGCTGTGGGATTCTCGTGCTCCAAGTGAGCACTAATCCCTCCCAAGGAAAAAGCTATCCTGACTCTTAAACTTATAAGGTTTGCTCGTATTTGAATGGTACGCACATTGAAACATGAAGTGCAGAATCTTGCTGAACATGATTTTATTGTGCAAATAAACCACAACTTATTCTTTATATTGCTGATGGGCATTGGTTTTTAGGACCCCATTCTTGTTTTCAGTCTGTTGCTATTAAAAATTACATGCTATGGTGAATGACCCATTTCACCATATTTCATTTTCATATATGCCAATATATTTTTCAAATGTAAAATATATAACATTCAGAGGTGAAAGAGTAAGTTCAGAGAGTATATACATTTTTTATTTATTTTATTATTTTTAAAATAATTTTATTGTATTACATCCATCCCCTTTTTGCTCCCCTCTGTCCCCCTCCCCACCCACCCATTCCCCCCAAAGTCAGTCCCACCTGTGGTCCATGTCCATGGTTCCTTTATACTAGGTTCTTGTCTAAGCTGCTGCCCTTTCTTGCCTCTGCCTCCCCCCTCCCCCCAACACCCTTCCCTCTGACCACGGAAGGCCTATTCACTGTATTCATATATTTGGTTCTGTTTTGCTTGTTGTCAGTTTTGTTCATTATTGTCCTGTAATGGGTGAGATCATATGGTATTTGTCCTTCCCTGACTTGCTTATTACTAAGCATAATACTCTCCAGTTCCATCCATGTTGTTGCAAAGGGTAGGAGTTCCTTCTTTCTTTCTGCTATATAGAATTCCATTGTGTAAATGTACCAAAGTTTTTTGATCCAATCATCCACTGATGGGCACTTAGGCTGTTTCCAGCACTTGGCTATTGTAAATAGTGCTGCTATGAACATAGGTGTACATAGGTTC